>JAQFYC010003553.1:0-20364 GCA_034694165.1 Tomocerus mixtus
ACTGATGATGTTACCGCATACAGATTACAGATTTGCATACAGTACCAGAATATCTATCCAATTGTAGTATTGTATTTACTATGTAATGTGGTATGTATCGTTTTCGTCCACATCCACACTATTCATTGTAATATGAACTAGGGAATTATATTTTACATTTAATTTAAATTGTAGATTCAATGTGGATTTGCAGCCTGAACAGATACCAGTATAATGCACAGATGAATAGAAAAATAACTATATTGTATATCTAAATAAATGTACATAAGTATATCATTATAGTATTTATGTATATTTAAAGTATTCAGCAAAGCTATTCTCAGAACACCTCCATTATTACATTACATATCAAATAAATAAAAGAAGAGCAATTTGTTCGTTTAGATATAACTATGCCTAACTGACTAAATTGACCTTTCTTTTATGCTAGTTTGGTTGAGTTTGGTTTCCCTTTAATGTACACACAAATAAGGTAGCGTATGCATTATTTTAGCACTTCTTCGGTTGAACAAGTGTATATAAAATGCAGTGAATTGGGAATTCAGTGCTACTTTTGCTGTGATTGTTCCCACGTGAGCTTTTAGTGAAAATGAATTGCTGAGTACCCAGGGACTATCTTGGCCAAAAAGAAATCCCTACTTTGGCTCAGCATCATTTCGAGCACACAAAACACGAACTAAGATCAAAACCATACTAGACCTGACCAAAACTCAACAAACTATTCTGACAAAGCAATGTACTTAAAGTGTCAAATTGAGTGGCCAGGCCACCACCCTATCCCTAATAAGAGTAAAGTTAGATACATAAATTCTTGTAAGGTTTCCATATAAATACTACATAAAGATATCTGTATATTTATTTATAGCTCAGATACTACAGATATACGAGATAGAGAAGTGTGATTTTGGATTTTGTTATAGTTGGTTGGGTTATATACTTCACATGGGCTAATATAATATGCAATGAATGAATATGTGTGTCGGATTTATGTAGTGCTGTGTTCAGGATCTTTCGACGTTGGTTTGGATGGACGTGATAGGGATAGTCTGCTCTGCTCCATATCTGTAGATGTGTTTTATTGTATGGGTATTCATAGAAAGTATTATACACAGCACAGTATAGTACAGAGAAGGCGTTCTTCTGACTATGCAATAGTACATATAGTGAGATTGAATCCAGGCTGGTCTGTCTGGCTGCTCTTGTCAGGGAGTAAATTGATGGAGATATATGAGGTTGGTAAAAGGAAAGGATAGATAAATAATGTATCGCTTAAGTTGAAGTTGGGAAGGAATAAGACGGAGGCTCGATTTTTATGTTTGCTTGCTCAACTCGTGTCCCAGACTTTAAGAATGTTTTCTTTCTATTCTTCTATCTAGAAGAGAAGAAAGGTCTATAGCGAAGTAATGAAAAAAGTAGAATAGGTTGACTCTGACTTGACTGGGTGAGTGTAGTGTAGTGAGGTAAGTTAATAATTAGAATGAGTCGACTACGACTTACGACTTTACGACAAGGGAAATGAATGTTGTATGTAGTGTAGAAAAGTTAGGAGAAATGCAGAGCCAAAAAATGATAGCAAATTCCGATTGTTATGTAGTATGTAGGTAGAAGATACCTACAGCTTACATAAGTTAAGTAAGTACGTGTGCAGTGCAGTGCAATGGATGTATATCTTGGTAGATAACTATTTGTATTTTGTATTGTACTTAGGAATGCTTTGTCCTGAAGCATAAGCATAGCATAACGTCAACGTGACACACAGAACTGTTGTCCCCTTGAAAGTCAACTCACTCTCCACTCACTCACAGAAAATAATAGCGAGAGTTTGTGTAGACTGTAGACATAAGAATAAAAGGGATGGGAATATGGTATGGGACTGGAGATTCTAGTTGTAAAGGTTGTGGAAGATAGCAAGGAAGAATAAAAGACGTAACGATGAGTCGAGTGGTTAGAGAATCGGTTCCAAGTGTTTCTCTATTTGCAGTTCAGTTGAGTTGGGAAGGAAGAGTATTTTGCACATGGAGTACCAGTACAGATAGTTTAGTAGTAGTGGAGTCAGAGTAGAGTAGGCCAATCCTATCTTTCTGTTTCTCTGTGTCAGTCGAATGCGAATATCAGTTTCCTTGCTTTTCGTTTCTTCGTGCAAGAGAAGAGAAGGCACTTCACTTCATTCTCTTACTTTACTTACAGTACAGTACAGAACAGTACAGTTTGTTTTTGCTCCTTCTTGGATTCCTCACATTGCATTGCTATTTGCTATTTCAACGTAATGGATGGATGGATAGATCTATGTATCTGTAGTATTTCTTGTCTTGTATTTGTGGATTGTGGAGTGGATGTGGACCACTTCGATAAATGTGGGATATGGGTCGGTCGCTCTTCTCACTCTTTCTTTCCCTCTACTTTAACGTTTACTTAAGTTAGTTCACATGTTTGAGTGTTTGACTCACTTGAGTTGACTCGATTCACATTTTGTTTTTCTTAGTTCTCTGTCTCAGCATTGCTAATAATAATGTCGTAATAATACCTTGTAATTGAAAAAATGCTTGTATAAACTTAAACTAACGTAAATAAGCATAATACTAAGTAAATGTAGTAATGTAATTCAATGCTGTAATATGGATCTACCTACCTATACATACCTTATATCTGTTTATAAGTATAAAGCATGTACCTAAATATTTGCAATTGCAAATATACATAGTGAAAAATTTGCACTTGCTGTATAGTGCGCTAAATGTAATGTGATGTAAGGATAGTCAGGAAAAGAAATACTTTAGTACTTTAAGAACAGGAGGAACTGTAATGTGCAGATATTATAACCAGGAGTGCTAGTGCAGTGAGCTTACGAGTGTTTTGCACTACAGTTTCCCGATATACTCTTGTCTTAACTGGAGTAAGGGACTAGGATATAGATAGTATACAGAATATATTTTGTACGTAATAGTGTAGAAGTAGTAGAAGTTTTGTCGGGGAAAGCAGAGTGGAGCGGGTTAACAAATCGATATACTCCCTGTTCTGTTCTATCTGTTCCCTAACTGCCTTTAACAGTCTACAGTCTGCTAGGCCAGTAGAACAAGTACAAATACTACATGCTAAACTAACTAACTAGTAAAGTAAAGCAGTGTTCTGTTGTGTAAGTCTATGTATAGTACCTATATATAAATAGGCAGTTTTTGTTTCACTTGGTATGATGTTAGGATCCACATCCACAAGCTAAGCCATTACAGCACTGGAGACACTACCTATACACTATGCATGTATGAAAGTACAAGATTGTCTTGTCGCCAGTAGTCTACAAGCTTACTTAACTTGCTCTATATATTAATGCATTGTCTGGAGTGTAGTACAATATTCTGAAGATATTATTATAGTTTCTGTTTTAGCAGTAACGCACCGCACATACCTACATAGATAGTTGTACTTTGTACTGTACTACATTACTTACATGTGTGTATATGGTTAGCCGACATTGAATGCAAAGTTTCGCAATCTGAAAGTGTATGTAGTATGTAAGTTAAGTCTAACTCTAATGCTCTAACTATGTACGTAACGTACGTACGTGTGTGCTATGTATTTTTAGTTGGTTTGGTATGTGTGGTATGATGTTTAACTTTTCGTAAGTACAGATTCAGGCGTTTATACTCTAGTTCTCACTCACATAATAGTGTAACTCTGTTCTGTATTATTCTGTACTATAGCATAACCAAGGTTCATTTTACAGGATGTTTTTGAATGGCTTTAGTAAATATATGGCGGCATTCCTACTGTTTAGTCTTTAGAATTTCTTGTGCACAGACATACATAAATTCATTCGTATTTCGATTGTGTTCTCTTAGTCTCCTGCTCACTCAGCAGTCTACTAAATACTTACGTACTTACGTTTGGTATTATACATACAATTGCTTCTTTAGACAGTACACTACACTAACTAACGCTAAGTATAAGTACTACTGCTATGTATAAAGTATAAGTTAAGTAGAGTCAGAGTATATTCATTGTGTTCTGTTTGCCTTCCATGCTTACTTACGTTAACGTTAGTTTGGCAGACAAAGCAAAGGGAAATGTTGAGGCAAGGCCCGGTCTGAGTCATTTCGGTGAAGTCAAGGCAAGCCAAAGCCAAACCAGCCAGACTTGGGAAAAAGACGAAGCGAACCGAAGGAAGCAAAAAGGAAACGGCGCACTGAGAACACAGCTGTGTCCAGAAAAGTTCCAGCAGCCGACCTACCGACCTAGCAATTCAAGTCAAGCCATTCAGTTCTCTTTTTCCACTTTCTCAATTATACCTGAACTGAACTGCTCTGGGCTAAGCTGAGCTGAACTGAACTGCCTTCGAAAAGTGCGACCGCTACTTTCTATCTTCTATCCGTGTCTTGTCTCCTAAGATCTGTATTACCATTCAGCTACTGATACTTGTACTCTGTACTGTACAGTGAGTAGTGAGTGTATGTCTGTACTACTTACTACTACAGACTCATTCTACATTTGAGTCACACTCACACATCTGCAAATACTACAACACTAGTACTATTACTATTACTACGCTAAAGTACTATATTTTTACACGCGTCTGCTACATAGATCCAGAGTGATCCAGTATTTTGTGCTCTTACTGCTTAATACTGGAAACTAGACTCCACTATAATATATTTATATATTGTTTTTGCAGTTTAGTTTGTGTTTTGTTATTGTGTATTCTTGATTCTGCTGTTACTACATCCAGTAAACCTTTTAAAGTACCTTCTGTATGATAATACCTATTACCTACATATATATGTGTAGTATGTTGGTTTATGAATACAGATTACAGTAAAGAACAAGATACCGCATAGCAAGAGTGACTTACTTACTTGCATTTACTTTTTGCAAGCGGACGTACCAAGAGCAAGAGCAACTTATCAAAGAAGGCAGAGGCAGAGCGAAGACGCTTGTACTTTATTTTCTCTTGGTTTTTATGTATGACTTAAATTTAGTTGTTCTTGTTGTGGACCTGGAAACATACACTTGGTTGGGTTGAGTTCTTGTTGACTTGTCAAAATTGAAACCACCAATTTCATTCCACTTATTCATTCCTGCAGTTGCAGAATTGCTAGAGTCCCGCTATTGTTGATCTACTCTGTTTAAATTGGAGGTGAAGATTATTTTGCGACGGTGCTCCTCTTCTGTTGTATGTTCTATCTATCTGTTGTCTAATCTCATCAACATAAAATAAAGGAAGAGAGGAAATACAGTAATAGAGTGTTTAGCGGCTAATGAATTGGATGAATTGTGTTAGGAGTGAGTTGTACGCTTCGTTTCATATACCGAATACAAATACAAGTCTGCTTTACGGTTGTAGTACAGATACTTGTACTTGTTCTTGTGTGGAGAGAGATACAAGGGAAACATTTAGGAAGAGCAAGAGCAAAAGCAAATGCAGTTGTATGTACGGATAGGACGGAACAGAGAGAGATAGACAATTTGAAACATTCAAGATCAGTTCTGAGTCTGAGTCTGACTCTCGACTCTTGTTCTGTTTTCGTTTTGTTGGCGGAAGTTTAATATTCTGTGAGTGAGCAAAAGCCAACCTGAACCAAAGGCAAAGGCAGGCATAATAAATACGTACATAATACTCTACTGTTGTATTTAGCTGTAAATTCGTAAATTGGGATTCAATCTTGAATGAAGACACTAAACTACATTTAAATAACCATAAGTTAAGGGATGCATGGTTGGTGTTAGCTATACATGCTGATAAACAATTACGAAAATAAAGCGATTCATGATCATGATTGAATTGCAAACGATTTCATTCTAACAAAAGGGTTTACTTTACTCATTCAACTCCAAACGCTCTTCTGGTGTTGTGTTTTGTGTTGTTGTGTGCTTTGCCATTACAATTGTTCTGTTTCACGGTTCTAAAGCTAAAGGGAAGTAATTTATATCCTTTAGACTTCTTTGCCTACTACTGTTGTATACACTGGCCATTTTGACTTTGACTGTTCAAATAATTCAATCCGTATTGAATTATACACTTTCATTGACTTAAATTGTCAATTTGCTATACGAGGATATCAAAATCAATTTAATTTGGTACATAAATCAAATTACAATCAATTCAAGCCTTCAAGGGTCTTGTTTAGAGGTGTAAATACGTAAAGCATTGTTTTGCATAGAAAAAGAAGGCGATATTATATTATCGTAAACTTAAGTGCTGTGCTCATTCTATTTGTGTAGAGTGTGCCAATAACTTTAATTGTTGGCGAGTCAAATTGAGGTAAAGTCTTGAGGGGTCGTTCCTTGGATCGTTTGGTTCTCGTATAGAAGAGAAGAGAAAGAAGACATCAAATCAGAAAAGAAGATCCCAGGTTACACTTTACTCGGTAGAAATCGTCATCTGCTGTGTTTGTGTTTGATGTTGTCTTCCAACCGTGTGCCTTTTGGTAGATTTAGTTAGATGTTATGTTGTATAGAAAGTTCTACTTATTGTTAGTTATTTATTGTTGTGCTCAAGAAGGAAATTGTTGGTGCTACTGCTAAATAGTTTATAAACTGTACTGTACTTTAATGTACTGTGTAGAATGTACATTATTATGATCGACTTAAGTTTAAGTAATTGTTTAAGTGCTCAGCTAACTCAACAAGATGGAATGAATGGTTGCTAAAAATAAAACAAGAAGCTAAACTAAAATGCTAATGTAAACTAAACTAAACTATTTTGTACTCGTAAGTACAGTAGTATTAGATGTATTCGTAGAAACAATACAACAAAGCGAAATAAATTCACATTAGACAGAATTATAACTAAACTAAACTACTTAAACGCAAGCGAAGGATTTGCAAATTAAGCCTATTGTTTCCTAGCATTAAACTTACAATTAGAATTAGTAGTTAAATATAGTATAATGCTATGTTATACAATACATGCACACATGAACTTGTAGTTGTATGTAGTGTGTTAGTGTGTACTGTACTGTTCTGTAGTGCATTCTCGCCTGTGATGTTGGTTCGTGTCGTGTGTAGAAAGAAATATCGAATGTGAGTCTGAACTGACGTCATGCTAGCTAATTATAGTGGATTTTCTAGATAATCTACACCAGCGATCATTTTAGTATACGCATTCATTGAGTAAACTATACCTCCCGTGTCGCAACTATTATTAGTCTTCTCTGTTTTATATAAAGCTATTTTGTCTTACCATTTAGCACACTAGTTAGTATATTATTAGCTAAAAATCAAGCTATATGAAATTCTATACACAGTTTTTGTTCTGTTATATTTATATTTGTATTGTACACTGCAGTAGGTAGCTGGAAGCTATTAAATATATATAGAGCATTATCTTTGTCTCCAGTTTCAGCAACTCTAGCTCTAACGTCTAACGGGAGGATAATTGAGTTGGACTTGGAGTTTGCTTATGAAGCACACAGAAAATAGAATACCGTGTCGCGTTGTGCAATATTGCAATTTGTAGCCCGTAGAATCTAGACAATTAATTTACGACTACAGTACACATAGACGTAGACTTTGAGACTTCATTTTCATTAGTAAATCTAGTTTACCTTAGGTAAACAGTTTAATATGTATAAATAAGTAATTTACTATCGATTGCTTTACTTTCTCCATGGCTGATTGTCATTTGAATGCTTTTTAAGCGAATATTATATGAAAAGACTTCTTTTGAGTTTAATTGAGATTACATTAGTTACTAAATTGTTATTAAATAGCTTGTACTGTACAGAATTGTATTAATAAGTGTGTAAATTATTAGACTGATTGTTGTACATTAGTTTTAGTTTTAGTTTGTAGGAGTTTTTGTGTTGTGAATTGAATCTCCTTGTATGTAGCAAGTTGCTGAAAATCCCTTACTTACTTAACGTTGTGTAATGTAATTTTAAAAGATCGTTACCCCTGACCTGAGTTAAGTTGAGTTGACTGTAATAAGTAGCTACTGTTACTGTTGTTTGGTTTGCTAACGTATACGTAAACGTAAGAAAATGTATTAGAACCTTATCACGCCACGCCACTAACATTGCACGTAAAAATGGAGACTGAAAATGAAAATGGGGAAAAAGATAACAGCGTAAGTGGAATCACTCGAGCTTGAATCAATTTTTGTTTATGATTTTTCACATAAATACGTGTACATAGTGTATGTAATTAAGAATGGGATTTTAATTGAATTATTTACATCACATTACATTATATTACATTACAGCCCATGTGTGTATTGAAGGGATAGTGATAGTGAAGTTGAAGGCTCCTTTATTTGATGTTTATAGTAGTCTTTTAGAAGGTTATAGGTTAGAATATCTGTTAAGGTATGGATGGCTGGTTTGGTTATGTGGTTAGAGATTAGGTGCTTGTTACTATTTTAGGTACTTTAATTGGAAAATGATTTCCTAGGGGTTTTATTCTCATTCTGAGAATCATTTATCGTTTCTGGTTGGGTTATGTATCTTGCATAAATGAGGAAGTCAATTAAATAGCTGCTTTCAATATTTTATTAGATTAATTATAATTAGGAGTACCTAGTTGAATTGAAAGTGGTAGAATACTTGTTAAACGTGCTGGTAAATGCTGAGTGATTGATTGACTAATTTATGCGTATTAATATTAATGTGCTCCCTCATTTCCTATACATATAAACGTGTATCTGATTAGAGTATGTTTAGTTTAGTGAAATATTATGATACATACATATTACATACTTACATAAATAAATACAATCATGCCTTTGCTTTACATGACATGACAATCAATATTTGGCTGGGTATTGTAGCGTGTAAGTATGTGGAGGTGCTTTTTCTTTCCTCCTTTCTATTAGTATTAGGTAACGTAACGTGATGCTACAAATAAAAGTTATCTTATTATAAATACATAGTGGAGAGCGTGTTCCTACAAGTTTTTATATAGGTATATCAAGGGAGGAAGGATTGGAGGAAAGAAAGGCGATATGGACGGAAGACAGGCATATGGTTAAGTTATTAGGTAGGTATTAGTAGCTAGTCTGGATAAAATTAGATTAGTTTGCCAAGCCATACGCTGACAGAATTTGAAAGGATGGCTGATTGTGAGTTGGAGTTGGCTGGATGGCTGGATGAAATCCGATTTTGATTTAGCTACATTAAATTTTGGTTCTGCGATAAGTCGCCGATTTAGGGACTAAAGGATAAATAAGTATGTGGCATATTTTATGTGGTCTGCTGTCTGGTAATATTATTTGCATCATATCAAACATCTTCTTGGCTTGGTTTTTTTAGTCGTGCCGTTGCCGTGTCGTGTGCAGGAAGAACTGTAGTCGTAGTCTAGTTTAAATTCACAATTTATAGGCATAGGGCAAGGGTTCTAGTCAAAAAAGTAATAGATTAGATTCATTTCCATTAAAGATGAAATGGCATTTTCTATTATATAGATCACATTGCATATTTTTCATCTTTTGGGTTATTACTTATATTGTGATTTACTTAGGTTACTAATCATTCGTTTATTAAGTAGAAGCTCTTTTATTTGCGTATCGACATTGTCGCATATGTTATTAATGTTATGTAATGCAAATGTAGGTTAATTCTAAATAGTTATAGGCTATGTCTTTAATATAAAAATACGTATAGTTGGTTGGGCTGGCATGACATAACGTTGCAATTGACAAATCATACGCCTACGTCCTCCGTCTAAGTTATCGGCACCGTACCACCTTTGATCCCAGACTTGTCTTTATGTTATGTGATCTGTTTGTAGCTATTATATTATTCTTCTGTATTATAATGAGAGACGATCAGACCATTTGTAGATTTATTTATAGAAAGATAAGCCTGTTTGCAAAATAATGTTAATTGGAATTCTAAGTTCTTTCTGTTTATCCTTATAAGTAGTTATAAAGCATAATCGAGTATATGGTATAGTGGGCAGTATATTTTATGTAAAGGAAATGTGTGTGTGTATTCGTATGTGAAATGTAATGCACGTTTATATAGCCGTTTCCTTGAACAAAGATATGGAGGAAAACTTTTCAATTTTTGTCGGGTGTAGGCCAAAGTAGATTTTCGGCTGGTAAGTAATACGACTACCGCTTGTGGTTCTCCTGCTTCAAGTTTTCAATGTAGAATGAACGTAACGAGCCTAAAATTATATATTTATAGCTTGAACATTATATTGAGAAAGCAGTGTGTTTGTCTGTAAATTGCGGACATGTATCACACGAGTTTCGTTTTGGCGTGGTCTGGCATGGCCTGGTCTTTTGATGGTTGTGGCAGTGGCATGTACTTGCTTGCTGTAGGAGGATAGGACTTAGGACTTGAAAGAGAGAGAGGAAATATGAGGCGATTCGATTAGGTGTTGTGGCCTGGATCGATATGATATTCATAGTATGTAGTCGTAATGCAGTTGTTATGCTACTAAACTACTAACTAATGGCATATCTTATTAGAGTATCCTGAGTATCGTCTTTTGCCCTTTACATACGATATCAAACCGTGCATACCAACCCATAGCAGTGAGGACGCTCTAAAAGGATCACAAAGAAGACTAGGGAGAAGCATTGCTTGCAAAGTGTGTGCTCCTGACTTGACTGATTTGTCATGCTCTTCTGCACTCCGTTCTGTTCTACATTTTGCTTTAAATCACCTATGTACGTAGGTGTATTGTATTTTGTGTTGTATTGTAGAGATGTAATAGAATGCCCACTTACTTTTTACTTTATAAGTTCAGCAAAGTAAGGAATACTGTTGCATTGCTTCTATGGACTTTGTTTTGCACTTTATGTCAAACAAAATACAATACATAGGATATTTTATACATGAAACATGAATTATTTAGTTGATGGTTATAGTTGGGTAGTAACTACAGTATTTATTTTGCCAAAGGTTTTGTTTAAATGTAAGTAAAGTAAAGTTACACGCTATGTTATGTTAGTTGAGTTGTCCTTGTTGAGTTGTCTTATTCTTATTGTTAGTTAAGGAATCGAATTGAACTAACGTAAGTCAAGAATTGAACTTATACAATGTACATGGAGAAAGAGAAGAAAAGGAAAGCAGAGTCGCAAGTTTCTTATCGGACCTGTCTGTTTTTGTATAAATTGGAGTTCTGTACTGTAGCCAGAGCCAGAGAGTTTGTTCAGGTTTTGGTTCTATTTTTTGGTTTGGTTCTTTGGCTGTCTTGTCAGAAACAAGTGAACTGAACCGGCTGGTTCTGGTTCTACAGTACAACTACAACTACACGATAGTCTTGTCTAGGATATATATGTACTATCTGGTGGCTTGACTTGTCTCTGGGTTTTTGTGGTAAGGAATTGAAGTGACTTTGGTAGAATAATAGAAAAGCAGTAGTAGCACTCAATCTCTTGCTAAAATATAAAGTGCAGAGCCAGAGCTACCAAACCCAAGACCATACCATACCAGTATTAAATAGTAACATATAACAAATATAACAGATACAGAAACTTAGTTGTTGCAAGAGTATGAGTGGAAATGCATGTTAAATACATGCATATGTGGCCATATACGTCTATGTAGGGTAATCCTGAATGTATAGCTGACATAAAATAGATAGGAGAATGCACGATGACAGGACTTCACTTCACTCACTGTACTGTATGAAAAAACTTGAAAAGAAATATTGAATCCATTTGGATCGAAGAAAGTTCTTATCGTTATCGCTGTACTGTGCTAGCCTTTTAAAGATATGCATTTATAGCTTTGAGATTGAGATATACATAATACATAGGTATTATATTATGCAGAGTACACGTACATATAGTACAAGTACAACGTGGAGTACAATGTACACTGTAAGAGGAGTATATGGAGTGGGTTAGCATAATTTGTATTGTGTTCTGTTCTGTTGTAGCGTTAGAATCGCCGTTGCCGTTCAATGGGTTGGGTTTTGTTACCTTTAGATAGACTCTAGAATATGCAAATAGGAATATGTACTATATGTAGTACTATGTACATTGCAAATTGCAGGTTCTCCAAAGAATGGGATTTGTAAATGGAGATTGATAGGTGAATGGAACAGGGCTCGAGCAACTGTGAGTTTTGTGACTGGGATTGGCTGCTCTGCGAGACAAAGTGTCGGAAGAGACTGCTGTTGTATGTTTTTTGGCGGAGTAATGGAAAGATTGCATTGTGTTGAGCCCTGAGCTCACGAGCAGACTTTCTGTGCCTTTCCTCCGTGTATTGTGTGCATAAAACATAAATATGCAAAATTGAAATGCAGAGAGGTAGCACAAGCAAATCTATTCTTTGTCTGTGACTCGAGCAGGAGCCAAGTTAATCCGTCATGAAATCCAGATTTGATTGAAAATGGCCGAGTTGAATTTTTGCAGTTTTTTCTACTGTGATCTCATGTGAGGGTTAAAGTTGAGTTAAAGTTAGAGCTTAAGTTTTTGCCTTTAGGCTCAAATGTATTATGTTATGCGGAAAAGATTCAGAGAAGAGTACCTGTAGTAAAATAGGTTCCGTTGAGCCAACAAAACATGCACACTACTGTATTTAAGGTACTATATTATGTATATTGCATCTTTGTGCAAGTTAACTTAAACTACCTACATAATATAGCTGTATAATATATTAGGAAAGTGTATTTGTGTGTATGCTTGTTTTTTGAATAGGTGAGTTAGAGTTACAGAGTTAGAGAGATGAAAAGAAAAATTAATATAGGTAAAGGAGAGTGAAATGAAACGTATGATGCATGAATAGAGGTAGAGTTACTTTACTTACGATTAGATTACTCAATGTATAATGTAAGTAGATAGATAGAGATATTTGAAAGAAGAAGCATGATGTAGAAAGGCAGTCAAACAAAGTCTTTCTAAAGCCAAACCCAAGTCAGGTTACTCACGCCCGCTGGTTTGCTTTACTTTACTTTACTCTAGTTCAGTTCACATCTCTTTTTTCCCTTGTAACACTCCAATGGGTTTCTTATGTATTGACCTGACTTGAAGATGATATAGCTTAAACTGACGGTGGGAGCAGAAAAGAGAAATAAATGGACTGAACTGAAGTTAAGTTGTGAAGTGAATTCAATAGCGTATTTTCGTAGTTTGTTTTGTAGTTCAATATTTGTAGTAGAATACGTAATATCTGTATTGTATAGAATTCTGTACTGTATGTAATAAACCATCGTTTAAGCATACAGCGGATCATAAATTGAATTGAATGCCATGTAGTCTCCTTGTAAAAGGGGTTTTATACTTTTGATAGAATTAAGGAATCAAATCAATGTAAAAACGAAACGAGAGAAAGTCTACTGCCCTTTCTTTCTGGCCTGCCTGGAATTATTAGCTAACTACCTCACTGTAGGTACTTTACGTACATACGTGTGTATGTAAGTATGTGTGTGTTATGTTATACTTGTACTTAACTTTTAATGGTCTCGGTCGTGTCGTGTTAGCGAAATGCAGTGTAAGTGTATCTGTATGGCATTTGTAAGATTTCATGGAGACTAGGGCCAGGATTTTTGGTATGACTGCATTTATATTACGTTTTGGTCGTAATCGGAAAGCTACGTCTGAAATTAAAGCTTGCAATTTGAGTTTTCTCTTCCTGCAGCCAGCTTACTTAGAGTAAGAATGCTAAATATTCGCCTGGTTTTACTTTACTAGGAGTTGTATGTAGTAGTAGGAAAAGGAAATGAAAGAGCTTAAGTTGAGGTGAATGAAACGAATGGTAATGGCAGTGGCACTGGCAATGGCACTGCTATGTAACTAGTATTTTAGTTGAGAGTTTGAGATATTTATTCTACGACTAGAACTAGAGCGTATGTAATTAGAGCTTATACTAATTGTATTATCCGTTTGCTAGAGTGTACATACATAGTAGACTGGTTTTGCTGATTAATGTTGCAGGTGCAGAGATGTATTCATTAGTTTAGTTTTTGTATATTTGGTTGGCTACTATGTATGTAGTCATATAGAATATAGTCATACGAGAGTACTTTGTAGATATGTAAATATATAAAGGTACTACTGTTTGATGTGTAGAGTTTGTTATATATAGCGTTTTTGATTAAAGTACCCAGTAACGTAAAGTATGTAACAAAGTTATCAGGGTAGTTTTTCAGTTTTACTTGTTAGTTTAGTTACTGTGAAGAAAAATCCTAGTTTTTGTTTGATTTTTACCATTTACTTACTTGACTCTTAATCTTGAATGTGCTCCATGTTAATTCATACTTGCACGTTTGACGTATTAATGTGTACCTAATTAAAAATTGTCAGATTGTGTACCCCGTAGCACAACTACAAGTACCTCATGAGTTTTTGGATGACCTAGAATTTAGAATTACCTAGTTTTTATTGCTGTTTGTAACTTATATATGTTACTGATACGCTGATATTCTTAACAATTGAATTTGATGTGCTTCTTGCATGTTTTGAATAAATTAAACTAATATAAACCTTGTTGTCATCCACAGGGGGGAAATAACAAGAACAATAACGAGGATGTCTCAAATAAAGCTCCACCTCCAACTCCTATCAATAAACTAAAATATTCGGGACCTCCGTACCTAAAGAAAGATAAGCGACAGAGCTCTTCAAGGTTCAACGTGTCGAAAAATCGAGAGCTGAAGTCACTCCCACTCCTCAAAGGTGAGCAAATTATTACATGAATAATAATTAAGGGTTAATTAATTTTTAATTATTATTCCCACGTGGCTATACACGTTTCTGTTTGTAACATTAAGGTTCCTACAATAATGTAGCTACTGTAACTATTTGTATTTAGTTGAGCAACTACTACTGGATAGAATATTTCGTTGTTAAATATTGTAGTTTCCACTTTTCCCCTTGGCCTGCAATTTTTTTTAAAGAACGGAAAAGAACAGAAATTAACAGAATCGTTAAGTTTTTTTGAATTAGGTTTCTGAAAATGAATTGTAGGCAACTTTTTCTGACTGCGTTACTTAATGTCGTTATGACCTTGCTTCAAGTACTATATTGTGTAGAGTGGACTATTTCCTTCTATAAATGGATACGACACGTCTCAGTTATTTGTAGATGGATTTTTGTATTGTTACTACTAGTAGTAGTAGTTTTTTTCCAACTTCAAAGGCTGGTCTACCGCTGATGTGGTTTTAGGCAAACATTAATATGTACATATTTATACAGCAATTCCAATTTGCGATAGAGACTAAAGGACAATTTTCTCATTTGCCTTGAATGTTGCTGCCTGTAGGTAAAGTAAATATTTTGTGTTGTGCAAAGCAAACAGAGTACTTAGTACTTATATGTCTATATATACTGCACACTAACTATGTACATAAATTATCTTAAATATCGTAAATTCATATATGACGTAGGTTGGTAACCTTATAGGGACGCTGTACGCTGTAATTGTTAACTTTAGCTCTGCTATGTACGGTATCATTACGGCTATATAAATAGGTTTCACGGAATGTAAACAATGTGGAAGTATTTTCATGGACATAGTTATATGACATCTTCAGAATTCAATTCATTGCATTGTCTTCATCCTTGGTCTTGACTTGAGACTCGGAAAATTATGATTTAACAAAACATTACTCCGTGGATAACAGCTTGTAGAATGTTAATGATTTGATAACAGTCTGTATTTGCTATGCTACAATTAATTTTAGGATTGTTTTATACTGTTTAATCGATAGCAAGCGTATGAACGTACTACCTATTTATATTGTAATTGTACTACAGTCTGTGTATTTACAAATGCATTGTTTGTGAAAGAGAGTTTACTTTACGACGTAACTCTTCGTTTGTTTTAGTTATAAAAGCATACTTAACGTTTAAGCAAACCGACTTCTCTGTCTGCATTACTATGCTTCTCTCAAAAATTAGTTATCAAGTAAATGCACCTAAAATAAAAAAATAAGAAAACTGAAGAAACTGTAGTCACTAGCTGAATTTTGTGTATTAAATATTATTTTTACATCTACAGCTAAAGTCTCCAGGTTTCAAAGAAATCTTTGTTTTCCTTGTCCCGTTTAAAATTCTTTCTGGAATTGTGGAGTGCGCACCAAAGAAGATTCTAGTGATAATCTTCTGACATGAAATCAATGACATTGTTTCCTCTTATTAGCCTTCTGTCTGTAAAAAATAGTAGTCACAGAGAGATACAAGATACAGGTTACACTTATTATAGTTTTTATGTTACAAAGTGAAGTATGTAATACAATATTTATAGAGTATAGAGTGTCATACTTGTGGTTCAGAGTTCAAATGAAAATGTATAATTTGGTCATGTTGTGTGTCTCGTGTAGGACACCACGTAGGTATAATGTATATCATGTTTTTAGCAGTGGTGGTCTGGTCGTGCCGTAGTCGTGAGCCGTGGTTTGGTTTGGTTGTTGTATAATGTCACTCTTCTGTGTATAATAATGACAAATGCCTAACTAAAGTATAGTTATAGTCACCAATATTTTTTTCTCCTTTGGAAGCAATACAATAAAGGCAAAATAATGTTATTTGAAGGAGAATCCCATCCCCATCCTGTCTGTACTTTTGTAACAGAACTCGTTCATCGTGACATGAGGTGTAATAAAATTAAATAGCCAATTTTGCCCGTACAGTAGCATCGCCTTGCACAGATATCTTGTCGTAAACGTAAATGTTAGCAGGAATCTAAAACTACATTTAGTTATATACACTTTTCTTATTCCTAAACGGGTTGATGAAACCAAACCACATTCTGGTGCTGTATAATAAATATGTAAAGGCTATACTTATAGTTTCAGAACACTAGTTCCGGTACATAGCAATAATCTATACCTACTCTTTCCTATAAATGTGGATAAATGTAGTTCTCTTTTATCTTAGGGTTGAATGCAGCCGGATGGTATCCGAATGACTACTACTGAATACTGTATCTATACTATTTATATACTAGTTTTGACTTGATTCCTATTATTTTGTTACCACAGACACGACAGGCAGAGAGTACTCGAGGCAACTGCTACAAAATACGGATTATTTTTAGAAGGTAGAATGGTAGATTGAGATTCGAATGTAGGTTTACTTTCTTTAGGTATTATATTCGTACAGATAGTTCTAAAGTTCTGCCTATAGGAACTCTTTGCTATTTAACTGACATGGCTCCGGCTCCGCAAAGTACAAACTGGAATGAAGAATATAGACTACTATGACTATGACAGCCGCACTGCCTGATTTAGCAAAGCGTTGAAGTATAAAGTACTTATACCTTAAATATAAAACACGCCGTAGCTTTTGCTGTAAAAAGTAAAACGCTATAATCCAATATATATTTAACTACTGTGCTTAAGATGTTTTACTCTGGCTTTCTTATTGTTATCACCTAAGAACGTGTAGACAAGTGTGTAGGATGGAAATCGTTTTGTAGCAAGAGCTCAAGAGATATTTTATTTGGTTTTATTGGAGCGTACTTTTTCTTGCCAAGCAATATCTTTTCAGTAAATGGTAAAGCAAGTATATTTGTGTGGAAATAGAGAAGGTAGGTAGTTTGCAGCTGTACAGATAGATAGATGTTCCATTCATCTGATTTTGTCACTTTAGTATTTCCAATTTCTTACTTTAGATACCTATAATATATTTGTTCCTGCCAATGAATAATAACATAGGAGATCTGTTAGTTGTCGGTAAATAAATGCGAAAGTTAAGCTTAGGTTTAGTTACATTAAGGGTGTGCATTGTATAATACGATGAAAATATTTGTTTACCGTTTTTATTTGGTTTTTACTGAAAATTGTAGGTTGTGGTAAAGTATATTTTTGAAAAAACTTATTTAATGTTGGTATTTTGCAATGCAATTTAGTACGGCTTCAGAAAAGGTTGTCTTTGATATTCCGCATGTAACTGCGGTAGAAGAAGCACTTATTAAATTGTTTGCATAATAATAGCGAATATGAGAGGCATGTGTTACGTCTGTTAGTAGATATGCCAAAAAAGCAAGTGTGCTTTACAAGCTCCTAACTCCAGGGAAGCTGACATTTCTAAGTCAGAATTTGAAATAAATTATTATGCATTCATCCTTAGCAGCAGGAGATTACTTACTATATGCAAACGTTATTTATGATTCTTGTTCCAATATTATTATTATTTTGCTATTTGTTCACTCTGTGCTCTTAAGCATGCGTATTTCTTGGCTCGGTCGGATTGTTCGTAAATAAGGATATTTTAGAAAGAAGGGTATTACATAAAAGTTTACGTAGGTATTGCTTATTGGCTAACGTACAAAATTAATTCGATGTTTATGTTCTCAAAGCGTTTTACTAACATTTAAGAAAGGTAGTTTGTGCCTACGTTATAATAGTCAACTAGGGTGCAATAATTACGATGGAATATATTATTTCACGTAATAAACACAGTACACCTACCAGTACCAAGAAGTTGTTGGCAGATAGAGTAAGTCGATCGATATGCCGCTAAGGTTCCTACTAAATACAATGTGAATCGTGTGTCTTTCTATTTATTTCGCTAAAATTTATGTAGATCTGCCTCTGCAATACCTAAAATACAGGTGTAGGTAGATATGATATGGTATATATGATAGCTATAGCTACCTACTCAGTATTATTATCTTTCTGTAATAATGTGACTGTTCATTATGATTGGCAGGGAAGTAGGATTATATTATAAATGAGTATTGATCACAGAGTTGAAGTGTGAGGTGAAGATTACAAGGACAGACCAAAATTATCCACTCGCTCAAGTCAACTAATAATTTATTTAGTTTCACTTCGTATAGAAAGGCTTGATTAAGAAAATAATATTTCATATACACAATGGACAATCGTCGTAATCAATATAAATTAACGAAGACATACAAAATCTTGTTCATAAATAACATACATCACTGATGAATAAATGTTTCTGCATATTGCGTAAAAAGTCACGTACTGAATAATTGGTATTTTGGAAAGTGGTTGAATTGAATTGAACAATAAAATAAGATCATATTCTGGGTATATGAAGAAATATTTAATATATTTGTTTGTAATGTTATGCGCATTTGTATGTAATATTTTTATACAAATGGAGTTGATTGTATCATAAACAAATTCGCGAATTCGTGCACATGCATAATATTAGCCTGAGGACATGTTAACAGAAAATGGAATCAAAAGATGTATTTTTAAATGCAGCATTCCATTAAACATCATCATTTTAGTCAGGACCAGGACAGGAAGAAAGCTAGGGCAAAAGAGGATTATCTACGATGACATCCGTCGGACGGGCATTTGGCGGAATCCGTCCAGGATTTGGCTGTTGGCTTCTATTTCTATATTCTCCTATGTAATAAAATTGTGTGTAATATACTGTAATGTCACGGGCACGATTTTGTCAATGTCATATTTCACTTTATGTCTGTCAACTGGCATCTTTCAGTTTAGAGTTTCGTTCCCTTTCCAACAGTAGCTAAAATCTGGCAAGGCAGGCAACCGCACTACTGTGGGCGTTAGTAAAGATATACGTTATAAGTTATATGTGACATGCAAGACGAAATATGGCAATTAACAATAAATAATTGCAGTACTCGCTTATTTAGTATATCTTAAGTGAAATTCGCATTTTGTGATACAGTATACAAAAGGATTGGCAAATTAGGTACCTAGTTCATAGTTCCTACAACCGACAACCTTTAATAATTTATCATTTGTACACAAGTTAATTGCTAATTATGGGGGAAGCCTTAATATTGGAATAGATATAAATATATAAATGTCCTTTCCATATCCTCAAATCGTGGCACTTCTCAGGTGCTAGATGTATATCTAGCAAACATAAATTATGTTGTTAAAATGTGAAGGTAATTATCATACTTAATTGAGGCAAACTATTTCAGCAAAGTTGTTTATGCAGTGCACTCACATTTTGATGGCCACTCATGATTATAGGTGTCTACTGTTACTGTCTACATACATTACGCGTGCACGCAATCATAAATATTATTACGTGCATGGATTAGCATATAAACCTTACAGAAAGTCAATAAAAACAAAAGTAAGTACCAATTATGTAGACCAAAAGAATTAAATTTAATTTGTTTATCTATCGATATTTATTTACCTTTGTTATACAAATCTCGCTTGAAGTAACTACTTTATAAAGTATATAATGTCAATGTCAAGTCCAAATGTATTTAATCAATTTTTTTGGAATGCGGATTTAATTAGTATTTGCTGATGGTTCTTTTTTTAAACTTTACTACTAAATGTATTATATAATATAGTACATCATCTCTGACTGAGTACATAGGAAATACAGATACACTTTCGACCTTATCATTCGGTAGAAGAACCTTGTATTCCAATTCCAATACTTGGTGTTTTGTAATCGTCTGGTCTGGTCCTCTTACTGGTCATTATTAGCCCGCCCGAGTGTGCGAGGCTGGCTTATGTAATCGCAATGTCTGTCCGTCCGTGCGTCCGTCCGTCCGT
>JAQFYC010003554.1:0-20362 GCA_034694165.1 Tomocerus mixtus
AAAAGATAAAGACTTTTATGAGAATATTGCTTTAACAATACACAAGAGCAAAGTTTTATTGCTGTCAATAGAATTGCTCCCCATTTTGGTTACTATTTAAAGAATCACGAAGATCTGTCAACCCGAACTTGTTATACTTATACATTTTTTCAATGCAGGTGTATGAATCAAAATTGCATAGAAGACCTTGACGTTGATAGTTGATACTAGAGCTTCTAAGGCGAAGAAAGAATGATAATCAGATCAAAAAACTAATTTTTCCGACCTAAATTGATAAAAATGTATTTTATTAATAGAATTGCATTGCACTTGCCTCTATCTCTATACAAGTTACAGTTACAAGCATAAAAGTTCACGCACTTAATTTAAATGCAAGGCAAGTCACCAATCTAATAAAAATACAATTTGTGTAAATGAATGGCCAAAGTGGCACGCTGAATTTTAAGTAAAGTGAAAAATTCTAGAGCAAAGACAATGGTATTGTGTTTAACAGCTTAACCTTCATTTGAATGTAAATTGTATTCAGTTTGTGGCTATAATAAGTACGTAGAGTAGCCGTGATTCTAAAAAGCTCCCATAAATAATTCATTGCTTGATTTCAATTATAATAATTCACCAACACTAACGAAGCAAACGATAAGTAGCAAGTAGTACATAGTAAACTAGTGAAAGCATCTAAATCTAAATTGTAACAATAGTCTGATGCACTATTCAGTTAAATTTTCAGGTTTTTATATCAAATTACTTTGATTACATTATTATTATCTTGCATTAGATGCACAGAATTCTAAATAAGTAGAATTCCTTGTCCCTAGAGTGTTATTTTGCTCTCGTTCTGAATGTCACACGCGAAACAGAAGGAATATTATCATACAGAAAATAGAGACATACCTTTGCGTTGTAAATTTAAATACTACCTATAGCTATACAAGACATGCATAATACATAGGCAGAAATATACATAATAATCAAGAAATACCACTACTTGCTCTCCTTTTTCTTTCTTTCCTTATCTGCATAATATTATGATTAGATTACATATTTCTGATATATCATGTAGGGTAGATAAACATACACAAAGTTTGTTTTAATGTTTATTAAATGATGAGATGGGAGATAGGAATTACGATATTTAATTAATTATGTAAAGTATCTGAAGCTACGACACTAAAAGGTGATATTAAAAGCATATAGAAGAATAGGACTGTGTATAGTACACATACTATTCATACTACTGTTATTTTTTCTTCTTAAAAATTACACTAGGTATGTTATATAGAATACCACTATGGATAATTAATATTGCAGCCCTTAATTTATGTTTAGTTTTGCAGGCTTCTCATTATTTTTGGAACTACTTATATAAATTGTTTATGACAGATATCGAGAGGTTTTCTGAATTAAACGGCTCCATTGTAAGTAATCTTAGTAAATTATGTTAGTGAATTTTGCTTCTGAAGTGGTACAAGCAAATATGTGTAAATTATTACATAACTTATTTACTTATATGTACACGATAACCGAAAATTAATCTTACATAGGCATTCATTTGGTAGGTAGGGATTTATAATCAGTAATATCTTTTTTGTGCGTTTTCTTATTGTTAGTAAGCTGGCGAATTGATAAGTTCATTTGTTTGTTGTATCTGTATTCTTCAACATAGTAGCTAAACTTCCATATACTACTTCACGGTAGTTACTTATTCATATACACATACGAAGATCAGTTAAGTTATCAGTTCAGCAGTACTACAGATATGACTATAAATCGTGTCTGCGTACACAAGTAGATAGAACTACACCTGTCCTTTCAATAAAATAGAGTCCAAAGCACCTGTTGCTAATGTTTATTTACTTCTTGTCATGTAACTGTTGTTGGGAAGGTATAAAATACATTTCATTGGGATGGGCTTTACAGCATCGACGGATTATATTTTCATGCAGTATTGCAATACAGATATTCCTATTAGTATAGAGCTGTAGACTATAGAACTGTGACATGGACACGACATGACATACGACTGTGACAACGCGGTGTACTGTACTGCGTATTGTAAATACAAGAAGTGCAACAGACTAATCCTCCCTCTTCAATTTATTATTATGCATCCTTATACCTCACTGACTTGAGATTTGCATAGAGAAATGACACTCCTTAACATTACTTATCGAAAAGGAGAGGACTATGCAAACATAAGTAGTTTAGTGTAGCTCATCATGAGTGAGGAATACAAAATGCAGTACAGTGCGCCGAACACAATTACAACAATGTTATTAATCTTTTGCAGACGAAATTCGTGGTATATATTGTAGTAGACAGTAGACACATAGAAGAACTATGGTATGTGTATCAGGTAATCACATCTCGTAATCGACTCCCTCAAAAGGAACAGTGACAATATGTAAATGCATGCAAATTATTGTTACACCATTTAATCAACACTTTGCGCTACTTTATCCTTTCTTTCCGTTCTCCATTCCTACCCCTATTAGCCATATATTGTTCAAATCTCTTAAAGTAAATAAATTAGATCTGCTTCCTTGCATATTGCATACGTTACGTGCATCCATAACAGAACCAAGTGTCAAAAGTGACAAAATAAAAAATGCGACGGCACGCTGCACTGCTCCACAACACAACACGACGAAGATGTTGACGATTTGGTGACGGACGTGCGATGCCGGCTCTCAAACTGAAGCAATTCAGTCAGTATACTCAAGACAAGTCAGATTGATGAAAACTAAATAAATATGTGTGCACACAAACATTGTTTGCAGATTGTAAATAAGTATATAGTCTAGAGTCTAGCAAAAGCGTGATAATTTATTATTTCAATGAGGAAAAGTCTGTCAGTAAGAAATGCAGTTGCATTTTTCAAAGAAAATAAAGTACGTATAGTAAATGTGATAGTGGACTCGATTACTTCGAAAATGTTTAGTCAATTTAATTCAGTCAGCATAGGTTTCCTTAAGGTACTGTGAACATTATAGATGAATAAGTATCTCCTCATCAAATACTTATTATTGCACTTGCAAATGCTAGGAAATGCATTTATGTACTTAATTATCTTTGTGTACATATAATGTACCTTTTGTGTATCTACTATTAATTCTACTCATAGCATTTTCAAATTACATCTGTCAGGGCAGTTGACACTTACCAATTTATCGAATATTTTTTACACAATATTAGTATACAGAAACTTTTAATACTAACTGCAAAACTGCATCTTCCATTACCGATCTATAATCTGCATAACCGTAGGTAGTTGCATTTGCATTCAATTCAGTACAGTTACTCCGGAAGAGATGCGCTTACAATTATATAGTAACAACAAATAGTATTTGCGACACCGAAAGTGATAGGAGGGGACAATAATAACGTGCATGGAAAGTGTAACATATTGAGCCATAGCACTAGGCTATAGCTGAATATCCGCAATTTCATCGGAAATTTAGAGCACCATCAGATGAAGTATTTTATTTGAAAGGGGGTTTGCAATTTTGTTGTACATAGTGTAATAAGGATTTAAAAGGCTAAAGGTGTAAAATTGTTAAGTGGATGGTATGCAGTTTTGTTCTACAACGTGTACTACTCAAGGTATCCATTAAAAATGTGCTTTATTGAATTAGTGAAATGTGGTACCCAAAGCGAAGCTACATACTTCGGCAAAATATAAAAGCAACGTGAATTGAAAAGCTATACAATTTCAATCAATGTAAGTAGAATAGCCAAATATATGTTTCAACTGTTGCCTTATATGTTTTGATGCAAAAAATCAGCAAACCGCACCAAAGCACAACTGCAGTGGTTTGAACTTGCTTCACATCACACTCAATGATTTAGATGCGGTAGCATTCTAACTCTAACTAGGTATGTACATCTATTAGTTCAATATTATGTTTGAAAATACTTAAATAGACGCTTTTGTATGGTATTATTATTATACTATCAGAGATATGTAACCTATGCACTGTAATAATCGTGCCGAGGCTAAGGAAATCTTTCAACTGTTAAAATTGCACTATTTTTCGTGGTTGTATTCAATCCAGTTGGCTTGAATTTTCGTGTGCCCTAAAAATTCACATATTATACGTATTACAATTTCTACTGTAGCTATTTTATTGTGCTGTACGGCTTTGCCTACAATAGCATATTATTGTCTTTAGTGTAGATTAAATGATTAAATAAAACCAATATTGGGGTCCCGAAGTCAAAACTTAAAGTAGTAAAAATATCTCCACTAACCACTTCTTTATGTATTGCGTTTGTTTTCAAGTTCTAAAACTTACAGACAATATGCATGTAGGCTAAGCATTTAAGATAACCTTTCTGTTACTAAAAATTGGGAGAGTTTATTGCAATTTGTGTAATACACTTGCACTTTCTTGTAGTTTTTCTACAAGATGTACAACACAACGGCATTTAGTACCAAGGGATACTCACTTTGTGTGAGAATTTAGCAGTTTACTTAACTGGTTTCTATTCTACACACACAAGTAGCTGTAAGTAATCGCTTGCTATATCCCAGTTGTGATGATCTTGATAGTTTTCTTTTATTGGCTATGTTAACAATTAATTGCGTCATTCTTGTTCATTCATCTTTTGTAATTAACAAAATATTTTCCCTTTACGTGTTATTTAAGTAACAACTTGGCTCATTTTTATATTTACGTTTTTCCTTAGTTAATTGTCCTATAGGTAACTAAAATTGCATGTTCGGTTACAGTAGAAGACTTTGAGAGCCAAAGTGAGTGGCTCTGTGTATAGTCTGAAGTCTGAAGCCCAAATCTTATAAAAATTGTGTAACATTAAGGGGATACCTAAATATTGATACACCATAAGCGCTTTCGTGGTTTCAATTGCAGTTTAGACTTTAGAATCTGACACGTATGTGTGGTATTCCTCACGATGTAAGCTACGATGAAAAAATCCAGGGTTTTCATGTGAACCTAATTGATACTGCTAACAATTTGCAATTATAATTTACCTGTCTGTATAAGTATGTATAACTGTAGCTGTAATTTTGTTAACAATGTTTTTGCAGAATTATTTTGTATGTATGAGAACTTTCGATTTTAGCTTAGTACATACATTAAAAGTAGCATATCTGTCGATAGCTGTATTTAATAGTAGATTTATAATTGCAACTAATTACAGTGATTACTGATATTATGGAGAATTGAAGAAGACATGAAGATTTGAAGATGTTTACCTAACCAAAACCAATAGGAGCATTAGAAACACAAACAGATATCAAAGTCTCATACAATCATACTTTTGAGGATTCAGAGAGCGTGAAACAGCACCTTTCATTCATTACTCACTAATAAGAAATTACAGATACCTACATCGTAAAACATTACACTACATTGTAGCTTTTTGTACCTAGCTTAGCCACTAATACTGCAAGTAAATGCCTACGTGTAGTAGCTAATTTTTTTCGTAAGTTTACCTATTAATTACTTTAGGGTTAGGTTATCTGTAAGAATAGCCTTATAGTAGAAATAGATTCTTTTAACAAAAATGATACCTTAGTGGATTAAAAATCATATTTATTTGATTATAAATTACATTTTAAACACAACTTAAAGCGATCGTGATTTATTTCATGTAGTAAAAAAAGTACTGATGTAAGTACAAATAATTGTAAATGAATACTGCATGCGAATGCTTTGCAGGTGAGGTTTGATCTTCACTTGTGTACATCATTATGTAGATCAGTAAGTCAAAATATTGTTGCTGATATAAATAACAGTAACGTGCCGTAATCGTATTATTTATGTAGAGTAACAAATTGATGAGAAATGCTGCCGCAATCTGAAAGTTATATAAGGGAAAAGCCAGGGAAATTGTTATATATTCTAGTCGCAGTCAGTTGACTATTAATTTTCATTTGCAATTGTGGCGTAACAATGTGTGTCACATAATGTCAACTGTTACTAATTTCCTGTCTGCACCCCCGCTTAATTAATTGCTTACAACCAACTTAGGGACAACTAACAAATGTGTCACATATCATAAACAAAACCACTACACTAAAATTTAGTGCAATATTGAGTTACAGTTCTACTTCAATAAACATACATGCTTTCTTTCTCCAATATTATATAACTCCTATACAACATCATGTTGCAAACAAGGAATAGCTAACATAACAATACACAGACCATAAAATAAATAAGCAATTATAAAATATGGGCTATAGCACAATGTAAATCCCCATGCAAATGATGATAGTTTTATGCTATCATTGTTTACAGCTTTGAGGATATTAGCATATCTAATTACTTTGTATGTCTACAAAGGGAAATATATTACTCTCTTTAGATTCCGCACCTTAAAATTTGCTTAAAAGCATATTGTTAGTAATAACATGTAGTTTCCTATATATTGTAAGAATGGAGCTCAATGGATAAATGTTTACGAAATACAGATACGTAAGACATCATTCTAACTGCTTAATTAGTAACTCATCTTACGGAAACAGCCATTTAATATGTAGATTTAGCGTAAATCCGTGCCTTAATCAACAGGCATTCTATTTATAATAGGTTTGCTTATAAAAGCATTACATATTATGAATTTGCATCTGCATGAATGAATTAGTGATCCTATTTATGGCAGTGTGCAGCACATAACGTGTTTCGTTAATGCTAATGAGACTATTAGGGGACTATTAGAGAGAACATTGATTATTTATTAACTCTAATCTGATTACAAACGAGATTTTCATTGCATTTTCCTAAATTTATTGCTTTAGATGCAATTCTAATATACTTTTATACATGTAGTAAATGAAAATAGTGACAACACATAGCAAGTTGCTTTACATGTATGCATGCAGGTAATTAAAAATTTAATTACCTGATTCTGTTGCATATAATATGTAGTGTGCCTAGATAATGATAATGTCGTGGTAAATGTAGCAATGACTTCGACAATTAAAAGACGTGCTGCTGATTGCTGCGGTACAATTTACAATTTATTTGCATGTAGTATTTGTAATTTGCATTAAAAAAGTAGTAGTCTCGTTTTCGTTTGACTGCAAAAAAATTGCTATTCTGTAATGCATTTAATCCAACATTAACATCAATCAGTTCAAGTCGACATCTGCTTGGATATTTTTAAGTAAACTTCTATTGCAAAGAGCATTAGCCTTGCTTTTTGCTGTGCGTGGCCTGGCTTGGCTCAGCCAGTTTGTAATTCTAATTGTAAATTGTAATGTACTTTCTGGCATTACCTTAGATTAGAGTTGTGATAGGATGACTTATCGAGCAAAATGAAGACTATGATGAATTTATATAATTGTATTGTGATTGTAATCAAAACCAAATCGAATCCAGTACAGTGTGCAAATGTGTATTTATTTATTTAGCTAACATGGCCTGCAGTAGCCGTAGAAGGTCTGCGTGTAAGAAAGAATAGACACTTATTCTAATAAAGTAACTATCTAACAACTGTTAAGACAATTATCATGCTATGCAACATCCAACTCATAGCCTAACCAAAGCAAACCACAAAGCTTACTAAATTTATTGCCTTCGTTTCGGCAAACTTTGCAATAAAATTGATAAATGACTTGATTTATTAATTTTCAGCTAACCAATCCGTTTACTTCGCATTCCAACAACCACATGCAAGAATCGTGATACTTGTAGTGTACATAGGGCTTGTAAAGATACACAAACAACGCACCTATTGAGTTACTTGTCTTATTTTCTCTATTAGAAGACAGAATTTTTATTTTTTGAATGAGTGTGATAAAAATCATACCATATATCGTCAATAATGTATAACACTTATATTTTTTGTTAATAAAGTGTCATCTGCATACAGTAGGTAATACTGTTGTGTTTTGCCCTTATATATTATGAAAATATGTTGAACCTTTTAATTTAAAAAAGGTTTAACTTTATTTTGTTCTGAAGTGAACAACTTAAATTTTACTCTACATGGGACATGGGGTTTAAAACGGGAAAAACGGTATGCTATTATGGTACAGCATTCATGGGCTAGATACACCGGTTGTACATTCTTTTACTAATAAATGTACCAGTCTGACTAGCCAGGCTACAGTATAATATGGTTATAACACATGCAATTGCAACGGGAACAAGTTGCATTGCAAATTCGATCTGGTAGCGAATATTTTGCCACACATTGTAAAGTACACAAGACAGAGACAAATTAATTCATTATAAATTGTAGTATATGATCACTATCCCCCACTATCCGTCGATGGGCTATTAATAATAATGACTAACTGTCTACTTTATTTACTATATGCATTGCTACTTATCTATTTATCTTTAACTGCGCAAATGATCGTCAACCTCAGATTCTAGTTCAACGTCAATGTACCCGGCTCTATAACGCATACGTTTTTATTATCAACACTGTTATCGAAAGGCAGTGTGCGTGAATATCATAAAGACTACTAAATGACTAATTAATGATAAAGTGAATTGTAACTATTTTTTGCAAATGAAACAAATGGAAAATCATATTTAGTACACCTATGCCCCCAGTCCCCAGTATAGTTACATAGTACACATATCCCTACAGTAAATTCTAAATATACTAATCATTATTTTCTTATCTTTATACAGGTCTATATGCTAGTAGAACAAGATCAAAGAACTTCGCCTTCTCTTTCCTTCCCTTTCTTCTTTATGTATGTCTATTCGCTTATTCCCATTTCTTAGAAAACAATGTCATGTTCAATCGCCTTTAAATGTTTCAAATACAGAATAGTATCTGACTTTGCATTATTTTATTTTGTTGCTGATTGTTGCACCAAGTGCGTATTGCCAATTTGCCAATTGTTTTCTGTGTTAAGTGCGTTTTGTGTTTCGATCTTCATTTTACTTTCAAAGGTAACTACACTTAGCCATATGCAAAGGCACAAAAGTTAATGAAGACCTATTTGCAAAGGAAATAGAATAAATGATCTAGGGATGACGATGGCATTTTTAGCCATATAAGTATACGCATGCTATTCAATTTAATTTTTATAGTTCAGCAACGCAATGATGATGAAGGCAAGTAAACACATTCTCAGGCCCGGATATAAGCTTATTGCAGCTACCAAAATTCTTGTGCCTGTACTTTAGCAAAGGATTTAAATATCCATAAGTTGAAAAATGCTACACTCATAATTAATACAATAATATGCACAAAGCCCTTGTGGTAATTATAAGAAATCGTTTTTACTGTACCGTATTGTAGCATAGAAAGGAAATGGACAAAATATACGTACCTGAAATAAAGAAAATCATATAGTTAGCATTTCGTAATACAAATAATATTTGAACGTAATAGTATAATTTTTGAGACATTTTGCTAAAACTAAAAGAATCCTAAACGTATACCCCCTACAGTCCCCAATAGAGACTTTCTCAACATTGGTTTATATGCGTTCTGTTACTGTTTCCACTCGTCATAATACACAATACCTACATAAAACATTATTTATCCTATATTACACTATATAAAGGTACAATAGCGGTTGCAGAGGCCCCGCTAAGAATTTTCAGGGCCGGAAATTTTATTGTTACGGCTCTGGTTAAACTGCAACTCATCGTCAAACAAGTTACATTGTTTCCATATATTAGTATTTGGTATTTAGCAGAGTAAAAATAGAAAAATTGAACCTTTCTGGGTGCTATCCTACAATAGGAGACCGTTAGTAGTTTAGCAAATGAGAGTAATTATAAATCATGTAGAAGCATTTTATACTAACTTTATCTGTTGTAGTGCAGACAATCCATACAATATGTATAGGGTAAATTGCACACCTATATGTACGTTTATATTTGGATTGTTTGCTGCCTTAACAAAGTACATTACATATAAGTAGTATATTGAAAAATAGATTTAACCATACTATATTTCTTCAAGCCTCGTTATCAAAATGAAGTTAGCCCGATTCTATTATTTTCCTAAACAGTTTAATAGAACGTATTCACGCACAGGTGGTTTGGTGCATCAGGTGTATTGCATGGCAGATTTGCACTATTTTCTTATACCAATGCAATGCGACAGAAATTACAGGTAGAAAAGATTAAAGGATCCCATCTGCATCTGTCGCATCATTGTGTAGCGTGGATTTTATTATCATCTAGTGACAATACTAAGTGACACACTAAGCGAAACCACAAACACATTAATTTTCTATCCTCGTGCCCTTCCTCATTTAGTATACATATTCTTCTAGATACATTTCGGAATAAAAAATAGAATTTCACATTTTCCCTTTCATTAAGCTGTAGTAGATTAAAAGTAACACATCCCTAAATCCTTACTAAGTACGTACTTAAGAAAATGTGCTAATTTTAGACTTTGTCTGACTGAATGCCACGAACGTCGAATTACTGTACATAAATATAACTGCCATGTAAATTGCAATTGCACTTCTGTAATAAATAGAACCAACCTATTTAAAAGATAATTTCCTGCATAGGTAACATCATTCACTCTCTACTGTACAGTGTACACTTTCGATTAGAAATAGTTTTAGATGCAGGTTATTGATAGCAGATGAGTACAGTTAGAAGTCAAGAACAAACTCAGATATGGATTTACTCTCACTAACGGAATGTCACAGCATCTTCCTTCCAATTGCATTTTGTCGTCAGTGCAGTGCACATGACACCAATATGAGACGACAATGATTATGTGAAATTTATTGAAGAAATCGAAAAGAGGGATGGATTCGCATGAGAAGAATTGAAATTAAATCAAATGCCTTACTTAGGTACATTCTTAGTAGTCTTTCTTTAAGATTGACATCAGATATCAAATACTGAAAGTGTAGGTACCTCAATTATATATAAACAGGATCTGGCTATTAATACAGAGGTGGGATGTTATTATATACTTCTAAAGATTGTTGAGTGATGGGATGGGAATTGGAGTAAGTGCAAAGCGTGAAATAGTAAAATCGATGAGATTAGGAGATCATTGATTGAGTTAGATTGGATTTACAATTTGTACATAGGATATGTCGAGAAGGACGCCAAGGCAAAGTATAAGGTAAGTCAGAAAGAAGGAGACATGACACCTCCTCAGGCTGGGTGTGGTCTTTCATCATCGGCAGCCGTTTCATCTCGTCCTCAAACCATATCACTGACCCCCATTTCTATACACTCTTACATTCTACATACTTTTATCTTATTCATGCAGCTACAAATATATATTGATATAGTAAAGGTAGGTATTTATAGTAAATATGTATTCTATTTCTATATCCATTTACCTATTTAACTTATATTGCTAATTTGGAAAACTTATTGGTAACTGTAATCTAAAGTAGCCTAGGTATGTCATTAAGGAAAGTCTTCCCAGTGTGCACAGCAACTACATGAATGGCACATAAAATGTTGTTAAATAGGAAAAACTGTCCAAACGATCAAAATAGTACCTACTAAAGTTGTTCATGCACAAAAATCTCAATCTGGATCTAGGATTGAGCTTAGACATGTACAAAGTATATTTTCAAGTACCTAAGAAATATATTACATCACAAATCAATAATAGGAGAGTTAAATGGTGTGATGCGATATACTACAATGATACGATGCAATTTACTCTTCTTTCAATCGTAAATCTTATAAATGCGTACTTATTTATCACTATTGATACGTAGAAATGTGTTTTTCCTCTCTGGGAGTGACTTTTCTTGTTACCAGGTGCAGGTTTCAATTTTAATACTGTTTTTGTTCACATGTAATAAATTAGATACATACATTACCAACTACCTATCTACAGTAGGTAATATATTACTATGTAAGTATAAGCATAAGAATTAAGTAGGTATATATTCTAGTATTTAAGAAGGACGAGTATCTTTATGTAATGCATTTGATAAAGATTAACATAAGTATTTTCCCAATAGAAATTAGATTGTTAAGGATTGTGTTTGTGTTATCGATTCACTTTAGTATGGTTTGTTACGTTTCATTAATACACATTATGCTCTGCACTGCCTTTATTACTTGAACAGCTAATTTCTTAAGGCGGAACTCGCCCAGACTTGAATTTTTGCTATTTTTCTGGGAGCAGAGCAAGAATATTATTTCATTTGTTGGAAACTTTGCTCGCACTCCAGTGCAGTGCAGTAAAGAGATTAGGGTAGGGTTAGCCTCTTATTACAATCTCTATTGCATCTGCAGAGAATTGTAGCCACATTACATCAATCGTTTAAAGGTAGTTTGCATGTAAGGCGCATCTATTCACAATTCACAACGTAGTTACCAGCTCACTTATTAGTAAACTATGGAGTGATAATAGACGCTTAAACAACTTACCTAATCCCATCGATGCAGTAATAAAAGCCGTCATTTAAATTTTTAAACCATAAATTTCAGTGCAAAGAGAATTTTGTTTACAAGATTCTGTGTGGTCTTTGCATATTGCTCCGCTTTCCTACTGCAAATGTACATCTATGTATAGGTACATATACATATTCCATACAATACACCACTTGCTGCATATCAACTCTTCTTTTCAGTAATAAAATTACTGCAGACTAATTCTTAAATGACTCATACATAAATATAACTGCAGAGTTTTTGCATTGACAAATTGGGCCCACTTAATTTTTATGTGACTTGACTAGTGGTTTGAGCAATTCATAAGAAACTGTGTTAAATTCCCATAAATATTAATAATGGAAATAATTATTAATTATCTCATTATTAAATATGTAGGTAGCTGATTCCAAAGATAAACACTATAGTAATTGCTAAAATATTTGGTTTAATAATATTTAATTTTAGTCTCAATGTTCATCAAGAGCTTTTATGACAACAGGCAGCGCAGCGATGTATCGAGAATCTACATGTATTATATTGTTTCTACGATTTGTGAATGGAAATGCTGGTGAATGAACTTCACAAGGTTCTACAGATTGCAGATACGGTAAAGTCTATTATAGAGGATTTATTATCCCTATCGCTTTCTAGGATCATCCGATAATAATTTCATAATTTATCTGGAGATTTAATTTAAAGCGTAACGATTTTATATTGCTTTGCACGCACAAAATGCTTTTTGATACTTTAGCTCACAGAAATGCAATATTAAGCAATCGCTGCACGCAATAACGCAACCCAATTGAAGAAAATTGAGATTATCTAACAAAAAGTAGAGTAATCCAAAGCAAACCACCCAAGTGAAACCTTTCAGCTAACAAAAATACAAATAGTTGAGATTTATCTCTCATCTGCGTGAGTACTATTTGCTTACACTCACGTTGCTTAGCTTGGAGACTTGAATGAAGAGAACAAGTTTCATTTTTCTAAACCCGAAGACAATCTTGTACAAATATATTTCATATGTACACATTAATTCAATATGCCCATAGATATCATATATAGATTAGTAAAAATGAGTGTAGGGCAATATAGGAATGTAAACCAAAGCTAAATAACAAATAAGTGTAGGAATTGTATTAAAAAACTTAATTAATAAGTAAATTGAGAATTACATACGTATAGGCACAATAATATATAGAAACATTAGAGCTCAGTTGCGTCTTGTAGTATAAAGGAGTTTGTTTTTATGATTATATATTTGTGTGTAGGCTTTTAGTAAAGTAAGTTGTTGGTAAGTAATGAGTAATGGGAAAGCTAATTGCCCAATGGAGACTGGACAACGCCCTGCCAATTTAAACGCATTTCCAATCGACATGATTAAACCACCTACAAAATACTAGTCACACTCACACTCTGAGTTCCCCTAACCAATTTATCATAAACATTCTACCTGTGTATCTAATACTAAAGGGCAACAGCCTAGGATGAACAAAATCGTATTACTTTACTTATACAACTGTAAATAACTACTTTCTTATCTCCTTTACAAGACTAACTCTAAAAATACCTAAACATAATGAAAAAGTGTATTAAGATATTAACAGTTTGCATATCCTTAAAGACGGAAGAATCCTGATTCCGGAAAAACCGCCTATACAAATAGTAGAGTATTGAGGTTAGCATTTTTGAAACTGTCCCATATTTATCTAGCATACATGAGGCTGGATTTAAAAAAAATATTTTCATACGGGTAATATCAGGGGGGTTGCATTCATTTCTAAAATACATTTACATTACAAAAGTTGCAAATCCCTGCCCCATGTGTATGCTAAAGCATTTTCTCCTCTTTTTTTGATTTTTTTTCAAACCCAACCGTCTCAAAGTCTTAACCACACCTTAAAAATGTTTGTATTGTCTATAAATAGATAGACAGAATGTTCATTTCCAGTTGACTTTGATAAAAAATTATTTTGCTATTATTAAACAGAGGAAAAGCTGTTGCTTTTATTTTTATTGCAACATTATGTTGCAATTTGAGGAAAGACATGTATGAGACCATAAATAATTGTATTTTTTACTCTTGCAAGTGCAGTTTAATGTGAAAGTATTTTGGTACGAGTATCAGTACAGTACACGCATGCATATGTAGTGTAACGTGTATCTAAACGATTGTTTTTTCTTTATCTACCATATAGATATATGTTTAGGCAGGCATATCAAGTACAGATGTGTGTATGTAATGAGGGCAATGATATATACATACTTTGTATAGCAGTAGCTATGTACAAATGATTTTCATTCTAGAGAAATGATGAATGGAAGTGAGATGGATAAGGCAGAGTAAATGAAACTGATTACGGACCATTAAGCATAGACAAATATATCACACCCCATAAATAACAATACACAAGCAATTCTGATAAATTACATCAGAAGATCAAAAGTGAACTTAACTGAAGTGAGGCAGCGATTTGATCTGCACTTCTACATAATATTGTATCATGTACCTATGCGTTCTTGTCAATTGCTTGTTACTGTTACGAGTTAGACTTCATCTCAACCAAAACGCTCAAGGGCTATTTCCTTTCTTATATAAGAAAACTGTGCTCTCAAACGTATTCGTTATATGGAAGCACAGATTTAAAGTTGGCATTGTTTATAAATAGATCTTTTAGGTTATACAATACTTGTCTGGTATCTGCAATAATATTTCCATTTCTATTGTGTAGCTCAAAAATCATATTTTACTCCAAAGCTTTTAGCAAATCTATACCGACGCTAAATGGAGCATGGAGTAGAGCAATCTGCAATACATTTCTGCAAAATAGCAAAATATAATGCTAATGTGAAAGGGATAAAATTGTTCGGGAGAAGTTCAGACAGAAAACGAGTGTATCTTGTATCTGTATGTTTCAATAATAATAATAATTAATCTGTTCCAATATTTAGTTTAGTCTGGTGCTTATATTTATACAATAAAAATCTGAATTTGGTATATCACTAAAATATTGCATATTTTTATATTGCTAAAGCAAACAATAACTACAATAAATCTCAATTAGCAGTAGCAGTTGCATGCTTTGCATGCAGTATAATGTTATCATATCATGTATCAAAGCTACAAGCCAAAATGCCAGCTATTTTCTAATTTTGTTATGCGAGTTCCGTATAATTTATGTAAATTATGGTAAAAATATAATAGATTCTCTTTCAACTTTGATCAGCACGAACTACGAACCGGCCGGCATGATGATAATGATTCTATAATACTACATTTAGCAGTCGAGTCTTTACATAATCACAAGCTACATGATATCTAATTTGAAATAACTACTTCAGATATCATGTAACTTATTTGAGTAGAGTTTGAGTGAGGATGCTTGTATGCTTGTGCCAATGATTAGACTGAATTGTATTATATTCTATTGAGACTCATCTTCAGTACTTTGCATATTTTAACTACATACGCTTGCTAATTTTAATAGATCTAATAACAAGATTTACTTTTTATGTAATATATTCCAATAAGATTATGTATGTAACTTCACTCATTGTCTACTATCTGTAGTTAGGTAGGATTCTCCATTCTACAACATTAAATAGTTGAGAGCTTATCGTTAGCACAAATTATGTAAATTAGGTAAGTATCCCTGTAGGTATAACAGAATAGCAAAAAAAGTTTTTTATTTTCTAGAAGTTTGAACAACACAACGTAAGTGTATAAGTACAATCGTAATAGTAATGAGCAAACAGGCACAACGCTAACAATCTCAATCTCAACTGAACTCAAAAACCGGAATCTCAATTTAGCAAATGTTCAATTAATTTCATTCTGCTGCATCGAATAAATTGGCGAATTGTTCCTATAAATGATTGCGATTGCATTCTCTATTTCCCTGCCGAGTTGTTCTGTTCAGATACAGGAATTCCAATTCTACGCAGTAGTAAAGTATAGGAAAATCTTTAATTGACTTCTGTAGTTCTGTTGTTTCATATTTCATCGCATTTATTATACAACACAGGTTTACTATTTATTGGGTTTGATTGGGTCGCAGTTGGAGCAGTACATTTATTTATTTAACTGCATAACGAACACTAAACATTTGTTTACATGTTACAGAAGATTTATTGACTGTATTGTAGGAATAAACAACGATATAAAACTTGAGACGCGGCATGACAGGAAAAAAAATGAAAACACATAATAATAGAAGAGTAAGAGTACGTACCTGCATACCTAGCCAAGCCACATAGCTATGCATGCGCTCCTAAGCTATAAACGAGCACCTGCAAACAACGTTTATTGTTTTCAATATAATAATTGCATGTCTAGAACACATAATATGTTAACTCACCTAACTACGAGCTAAGTAGGTGACTAAAATACTTAAGGAGAGATAAAGGTACCTATCTCAACAATACTATCTGTATATATTAAATTCCTCTAAAATTTTCGTTTCACTTTGAGGCATTTGGAATTTCCTCTTCAGATTAACGAGCTACTGAAAAAGAAATGAAAAGCAGGAATGCTTATTGCGAATTTTAAAGTGTACAGATAGTAGTAAATGGCAAACGGGATTAGGAAGCTTTAAGAAACTATAATGAGACAATTCAGTTCAAGAAGTGATTTTTTCTAGTACATACAAATAGGTAAGGTATGTATGTAATATAAATAGGAAAGATCTGCACGAAGCTGAGGTGATGTGATGTGCGATGGGAGTGATCCTTTTATGGTGACATTTATACTATTACATTAGGTAGGCTAAAAGACCAACTGCCAACAGCATAATAAATATTAGCTGGAACAATACATAAAGTAAAGATCAACTCTTTAATCTCATCACTATCTTCTATCTCCAATTTACTGCGTTGTGCCATATACAGAAACAATTCGAGTGAATTAATAGCTATAACACAGTGCATAGTGCATACTATACTTTATATTAAAGGCACTGCGTACACAGAAATCGTGGATTGGCTTCTGTTGTCTTTGACTCAACTCAACTGTCATCAATTCAGCATCCGACTCACTTGACATTATTTTTCTTTTCTCTATAAGTACTTCTCTGCCTGAAGAATACAAATAGTACCTATATACACTTACTATGAATAGAAGTATGTATGTATACATATATAATAATAAAATATCTGCAGCCGACTCCTTTGGCACTAAATGTCTCCTAATTATATTCATAAATAAATCCCATGCCTTTTATTGTCTCTATTTGAAATCAATAAAATAGCACAACTCAAAGTGCCACCACATCGCATCACAACACACCACAACATAACACGGTGGCACATTCTATACATATTACACACTGCAGTACAACAGCACACCAGGAAATTCTGCATCACTACCTAAATGTACTATTACAGATACGTGGTGTTTCCCATAAGCAAAACAAAGATTATGTAACAGTGGCTTGGCTTGACTCGGCATTTATATTTATATTTATTCATATGCTAAATAAACATTGACAATTATAGCCAATCAGCTAGAAAAAAGAAATCCGTACGTGTACTGTAAGTAGAACTGATATTAAATAGTGTGTTGTGTTCTCTTTACTTACTTTGTCTTATATGTCAATAATAAATATGCTGTTATCCATTTCCTATGACTTCCTACTGGTTTACAGGGGAATTAAATGAATGAAAGTCCGAAACTTTCTGTTTCCTTATACTATGCAGTAACTGATTATTAAGTGTAAACACAAGGAAAATGCTAATGTATTTGCTACTACTGTCCTAAATCTTATAATTACAAATATATGGTATCTATTGGGTATCTATAGTAAATAAATACGAATAGATTTGCATACAAGTAATGTGGTGTTATAGCTACTGGCTTTTTCGCATGTGATTGACTAGAGCACTAAAATTTTATGACTACATCCATAGAAAACGTAAAATAAATATATTATACAGATATCTGAGAATACATAGTTAAAAATGAAGCCCAGCCCAAAGTAGAGTTCAATCTTTTCAGAATCTACTTGTTAATGTTATCAGATCAGTTCTTACGTAGTATTTACCTTGCTTATAAACTTGTATTTGTAAAGTAAATGTGTGCAATACTACATATTTATGCATGCAGAGACGTAATATAATTTTATGTATCTTGACATCAATAATAGGTACCTAGAGCTTTAGTTTTTTATTTCATTGATAAGAAATCAAGTTGGAGAACAGATCATGTCTGCTTATTAGATAGTGGCACATATACGGAACAAATTATAATCCCATTAGATTTGAGTGCATTTTAGCAAAATGGAAAAGAAATTGAAAATCATAGGAATTACAATAAAAATGACAAGTTAGAGCTAGGGGCTGTTCAGGTGTACTGTATCTGTATACAATCCCTATCTCTATCTAGTGTATACGCTTATTAGGGGTACAATTTATTGTAAATAAAATCCCATTACATTTTACATGTGTACATAATGAAATGAATAGATAAAAGAGATAGATACATACATATATGTACAAGGAGTGAGACAAATTGGAGACAATTCACTCAAATCACAATTGCTTATTTACATTGTACTTTAGACTGTAGCCGACAGTTGTGTATGGCATGGCATACAATATTATAATAACAAATGTACCCATACGCAAAAAGGAGTTGAAATTCACAGGTATCCCAGGGTTTTGGAATAACATGAGTTTACATACACTAGTATTTTAGTGTTTTTACGAGTATTTTGAATATTGTTTCTAAAGCACTTTTACATCAGTTTGAAATTACTAGGTTTAACAGGTGAAAATACACTTGAGAAACATTGTTCCTTGTGTATTGATGCAAAAGTTTTAGTAAATACCACTATGCACTTGTAAATAGTACCCATGACGATAAAGTATAAACTAATCTAAAAATCTGGCTATGCAAATTATATTTGACTTTTTTACTATTGATTTTCAAGTGGTTAGATGGTGTAGTGGCAAAGGTGTTGGTATGCCAATCAGACAGATACCCAGATCGATTCCCTAATCTGCAGAATTTTATTTTTGCTCATTTAGAAATTGGTTTCTATGCAAACTAGGAGTATTAAGAAGGTTTCACAAGTTTTTTTCCACTGGTTCTGCTTCACTTTTAGCGTCCGATAAGCACTCACCCTCACTAGTTTCCCTGCACCCGTGAAATACTTCACGAATTTTCTGTATGGGTAAATACAATACAGTATCCCATAATAATATTGTGGCCAAAAGGAAGAAAGAAATGTGCCGCAGACGTATAGACAGATAGACACAGTCTCCCAACTGACTTAACATTATGTATGTTCAGAGTTGAGATAATTGGAGGCACCCAAACTCAAACTAGATCAACTTTTTAGCATTCAGAGGAAAACAACGCGGCAGCACAACTAAACTAACAATCTACAAGTATGCCTGTGTAGAGGTACTTCTTACGAATACAGTCATATCTCTATTCTACCGTACTGTACAATATACAAATTGTATTTATGTAGTTTAGATAACTTTATTTCGCTTAAATGCTTTTCTTGCTTAAGTTTATATTATGAGATAATTACTGTTTTGCAGCTTTAGCAGATTAGATACTCACTCATTCAACTCACTTTTACTTTCAATACCTACAGGTAGATTACGATTACATAGTCATTCATCCAATACATATCCATACCTCATCCTACAACAATTTCCAATCAAATCCAATCAAAACTCCTGTTTTTCATTCGCACCCAATTCTCCTTAAAATCAGCATGTGAAGCCTGTTCTGCATTATTAGCGTAAGTAATACATATGTATAGCATAGAGGCACAAGACACTAAGCACTAATCATAAAACTACTGCACTACTTACAATTAAGATAGGAAACGGCTTCCTTTATCTAACCAACTCACATTAGATACTGTACACTTGCCTCCTCTTGTCCTAGTGTTCTATGCATGTAATACAATTTAATCAATTCGAAAATCAAACGAGCTGATAGTTGATAGTGAGAAAATATTTAAAAGTGAAATTAAAGGATTTCAATGATCTGCATGGCGCTTGCTGCTCTAGTTTACTTTATTTCAAACATA
>JAQFYC010003555.1:0-20360 GCA_034694165.1 Tomocerus mixtus
GGCAAACGGAGTCCAAGCAGTCACAAGACGCCCGACCGAAGGTCGGGCTCTTGTGACTGCTTGGACGGAGTTTTTATATAAGGAAGCTAGCTACTTAAGTAAGTAGATAATGTTATACTTAAAGATAGGTCCGGGATTGTCGGGGCCTACGCAAAATACTGACAGTAAAGAAAAACAAGTTGAGTTGCTGAAAGGAAAGTACATATTACAAGTGCCATTCCTTATATACTTACTTAGAAAAGAAAAGAAAACTACTGTGTACACATTCGCACTTTGGAATTGGCTGCCCTGGTCTGGTCGGTATAGTAGAATGGATCTCGGAAAGGGAAATTTGCAACAAAAGAAAAATTCTAGGCGATGCTTTTGTCAGTACAAACTACAAACAAGTCGATTGGGTAAAGTAAAGGCTTACGTTAGCGTTACTGTTTGAATTTACAAGTTTGCTTTATTTGAGCTTTGACTCGGGCTCTCTTGACTACCTTTGATTTGACTTCACTCCCTTTTCAATGTGTTACGTAGCATTGTCAATACAAAATATGCACATAATCTACAGACTTGCGTATGTAGGTAGTAGGTAGCTATTTATCTTTCCCCTTTTTGTCCAATGCAGAGAAACAAAATATCTTACTTTGTAGGCACCCTGTTTACTGGGTCTGTCTATCTACGTCTGATCTTGTTCTGTCCTAGCTCCTAAGTTCTGCCCCATCATGTCGGTTTCAATATATTCATTTCGCAAAGGGAATTCCACGCTAACAACTAAACTCACAGAACAAAAGTAAAGCATAGCGTAAGCAAGCAAAGCTACTCTTTCTGATCCTCTGTATAGGTTCCGCTGGATAAAGTCTGAACTATTGGTTCATGGCTTTCTATTTGATGGTGGACAGAGATTTCTATGTTGTATAACTATGTATATCTATACATACACTACATAAAAGGAAATAGTTAGGCTTTGTGGTTGGTTCGAGAGTATTTACAGGAGCAAAATACAAACAGTACCGAAAGGATTTCTCTTTCACTGCATAAAATAAACAGAATTTTCTCTAACAGAGCGACAGATTCGCTCGACTGTGGCTTTTGGTGCTTCCATTCGTTTTGTGGTTTGGTTTACTTATTAGGCTGAGCTTTCTAGAACACATACTACATATATGTAACCGTAAGGCGAGGATTATACTGTGGCACTCTAAAATAGTGGCTTAATTGTGTCTTGAGTTAAATAGTATATTAAAATGTGTATAATGGAACAGACATTACAGTGCATACTTAAAACTATTTCCAATTTTTCATCAGACATTAAAATTCATATTCATGTTTAGATACCTTGTTCGGTAGTATTTCAGCAAATTCAACCAGCCAGAATTCCAGCAATGTAGAAATACCTATACTTAGGATAAGCTGTGGCACAACAAATACCGTTTAAGGCTAAAGGGTAACCTGTGGAGTGCGAGTGGCTGGAAAAAATACTGTTCATTTTTAGAACGTTGAATTATAATTAAAATGAACGTTCTGCATTTTACTTTCCCATACATAGGCTGTACTATACTAAGGCATAGTAGGAATTTGAGTGTATCTACAATATCTTAGGCGGTATATTATGTCCTTTAAAAAGGTGTCCACTAAACAGGCTTTATTTTCAGACTGCAAATCAGTTGTACATTGTTGCTGTAGCATGTATGCATGTGTATTTATACAATTTTCTGCAACATACCAGCTTACAGACTCATAAAATTATATGGTGATGGTGTTTCGACAACTTTTAACATTCGTCCATTTCAAAGAGTGTTACACAATAAGTGTGTAAGCTTTTAAAAGTGGCACACAGCACGCGAATACTAATTCCACTTCCGATGTTAATACAACTTTGCAAATGTAACTTTGTAATTTATACCCAATGATTTTCTTGTTAAAGAGCACACAAACCTACCTATGTAGGTTTTAATTACAGAAATAGTATAGCATTGTTCTCATTGAGATTATATTATAGAACTTGTATTTAATACGTATAGGAACTCTGGTAAATTATGTAATGTATCAAAAGGTTTCATGTACTATATTTGAGTAATATGCTTATACTTAACATTAGTAAATGAGTATTTATTACAGATATACGTATTTGCTATAGAAAATAGTACTCAGAGTAGAAATTATTAGCAGTAAGCCTAGGATTTAGTCCATTTGTAGTCAGGTTTCGTGTTACTTTGAAAATGTTTTACCTGCACCCACACATAGTATATTGCAAAAGATTGCACGGAAATGTGTTAGTTGTACTAGATAAACCTTGTACCGTGTCTCTTCTGTTGCAAAGTTCGCCAATGGACCACACACTTATAAAAGTTCATACACTGGAACAGGAAAGGATTCTATTTCAAATTCCTCTTGAGTTTTTCTCCAGTTTGGATTTCCGTCCCCTAGAGTATTGGTGCCTCAGGGGTCGAATTGAAGCTCTCTGTAATGTGAATAGGAATTGGAACATTGTTACAAGAAATATTTACGTAGGTAATCGTCCTGAGTGAAATTTCCTTTTCCTAAAGTGGACTTCTAGTAAGAGAGCTGCTATCGAGACTTCCTGTTGCTTTGTTTAATGTTCAAAATTAATCTTCTATAGGTACATGTCTATACTGTTATGGATATGGCTTAAGTCGTAATTCCTCTACCAATATAATAAGTACATACAATAAGCAGTATAGACTCCTAAGTAGTGTCCCAACAGAATTTCGTATATTTGTAATATGTAGCTTCAAGCTTGCTAGTTTAATAGTAGCACTTCAGCATTGAGTCACGTCTATCTTTATATTGGATACCATAAAAAATAGTTGGCATCAGAAAATACTGGAGAAGTGGGCACAGGAAGTACCCAGTAGAATTTGAGTAGTTATCACAAACAGTTATGGACATTTTTACAAACGACACGTGCCTATCACTTCATACTTCCTACTATTTATACACATTATACAATAATAAAATAATGATAAGTATTAAGAAGATAGGTTGTCTATAAACAGTTACTACGTACTAACTAATAGTTACCACTAGGCTATCTAGTATAGGAATTTCTGTCGTGAGTGCAAAAAAAACTATTGTTACTAGTGAAAGTTTAATACAGAGTCAGCTACAATAAGAAATTCACAACATGCTGCCTAATAAATGCCTGCCAGTATTGTATAATATAAGTTTATTTCTCCTTATAATATGTTTTCCAAAGGTTAAAACAAAGAGAACGCCGACAATCGAAGACACAAAGGCAGCACGTCAAGGAATTCTATAGGTTTATAAGGTATATAAGGATTCTATAGGATACACACATAGTACATAGAATAGTGTACCATAATAAATGAACGAGTATTAGGGTAAAATACAGTAGAGCACACCATTTGTGTAGAATTTCGCGTTCTAGAGCAAGCTTATGCATTGTTATTGTCTTTATTACATTAGCATCCAAAGTTCCTTTCTACAACAGACATTATTCTAACAATAATAAGCACTACTACTTTCTACTTTGACTTAGGAAGTTTTGGAGCGAGTAAGCAAAGGTTAGTCTAAAACTCTTAAACTAAGTATATAGTATAGTATATGCATAGAAACTAGATAGTAAGCTTGGCATAATGTATTTACTCATTTTGCCAGTTTTCCCTTTTATGTATCCTTAGAATAATGTATAGTAAGATAATTTGATAAGATTAGGTATAATATAGCATTTTCTTGAAATTGCCATATTACTGTAGAAAACTACATTATAAGCTGCTTATCTCTAAGTAAGTTAACCAAGTTTTATTAAACTGAATAGAAATGGTTTGTGATGCTTAGTATCCGATAGATGTGTAGTATATTATACTATACTACGTACTGCAAGTAGTACAATACAATACTTTAAAATAAGAACAATGCTATTATGCTATACACTATATTGACTATATAACATTGTACAATACAAAATACTACAGATTATTATAAATCGTACGTGGTTTGGGTAACTGGAAGTTATTCGTAAGGATAAGTAGTGGGGATCGGGAGTCAAGAGCTTCTCATGAAAGAGATGCTCTTATTTAATAAAATATCGTCAGCTTAATTTTAATTAGGCAAAGTGCCTATTTTAAATTATATAAGTCTTATGGACTACCTAGCGTAACATTGCTCGCTATTTATGACAATAATTAAATACTTCACTTAATAGGATACATGAGCAAAGTTGGTCTTTCTAAATCTACCTAATAATTTTACTGTGCTATATTTTGTTAGTTTTAAGTAGTTTGAATCATTACTGTTATAAAAAATATATTATCCTTCTTATGAGCAACATTGCTAAAATATCAATGCAGAAGAGCAGACTAAATATTGCATCAACACTGAAGCCAAATATTATTGTTATGAGAGATAATGCAAGAAATTATTACTTTAAACTTAGTCATATGATACGCCGATATAAAACTTGCTAATGTATGATTTATTACAATTAACAAGTGTAAGTAGGTTCACTAAATGTGACAGTGACGATAGCACAACAATTTAAAAAGGAACAACAAATCATCTAAAAAATAGTGCCAATATATTAAGTATGCAATCTGCATTGTGCATTGGGTACTTATCAACTCGTATCTGTTGCTGCATTTATAAAATACCTAAATGTACCACTAATATGTTTGTACCTAACATTCGCGTGTTTGCACTTTGTTACTGTCAATTTAGTGTTCACTTGAAAATACTAACTCAAATAATGCATAGATGAACGAAAAAGAGGTACAGAAGCGAAGGAGATGGATGGTAAATTCGCTACTCATAAGTTGTTAACTCATTAACCTTATCTCTGAAATCGCATCTCTTGTATTTCTCTGTTGGAATATAGATTAGTATTAGATATATTATCAGACAACTGAAAACATTGTATTGTAAGTGTTTGACTTATCTTGTACGTATCTGTGTGTGTTGTGTATGATGACTGATGACTAATTTTGTTGAGGAAAGAATGACGACATAAATACTACCAACCTGCTAAAGCATTTATCTTATCTTGACTTTTACTTAACCTGTATATTGTATTGCCTAACTATAATCTGTAGTATCTGTACTTGAGTTAGGTACACTCGGTTGTGTAATTGCCTGGGCACTATTCTTAAATCAATGGGATTTTAAGTAGTAATAAGCTAGCTGAAGTGATTCGTTAATTGAGATTTGAGTAATGAAGTTTTGGAGTATTTATCTCCTCATTTCCTCATTAATAGCAGTCAAAGATGCCTTTCAGCTGCAAAGTTAAAGAAGTCAAACCTCTCATACAATAGTTCAGCTTCAGCTTATAAAATACACCGACTGTTTTGTTTTAACTAACCTATGCATTGTATTGTACATACGCACGTAAGTATCCTATCGCGTCAGATCTCTAATTACATATGTATTATTCTTTTGATCATCTTCTGCTAATAGTACAGTTAACTTCCCTCATAACGTCATAGCAGAACATAAAATAACAAATTATTACCCTATCTGTCTTGTCTTTGTAGTTTTTGAGATTAAATTGCCGTCTCATTTGTCTTGGGGCTAATAGATCCAACAAGATTTGTTTTTACTCATAAACAAGTTAGCCCTTAATCTAAAGTTGCCTACTTCTATGTTTCTATGTATCTCTTTATAAGTACAGTACAGTTATATATTTATGCGACAGAGTTTTAACTTAGAATGGAAATACAATATTAATACTGGCACTACTGGCGCTAGGAAAGGTTTTATCCATTTTGTATTGTATATTATTTTGTGGTTGTATGTATGTATACGTGTGAGTATACAAGCAAAATGAAAGAATATGCATTACATATGGATAAGTATACTGTACTATTATGTATCTAAATGACTAGACGGACTTATTTACTATTCTTCGTTAATGGCTAAATAAGGAAAAATAATTCTAGCCGAAGCCGCTAACACAGAAAAGAATAACATAGTCAAAAGATAGGATCAGTTGGGTATATTACTTTACTTTCCTACCTACTACCTACCTATATGATATTCTGAAAGATAAGGAAGGGCAAGGGAATTGAGACTGTAAATGAAGTTTATGCATGTTACTGGACTTGGCTTTGGCTGTGTATGTTACCTACTTATATGGCGGTGAATGCAATGCAGTTGTGTTGTGTTCTCTTTTCTCAATAACCCTACAGTATGCAATATACACTGTGAATTAGTTTACATTACAAGTGTGTCGACAAAGTTTTTTACTTTTATGATATTCCAGAGAAATATAAAATAGATGCATACATGGCAGTAGAAGAGCTTAGAGATGGGGTCGGTTATGTAAGATTCAGTACTTTGTCCTTATTAGTTATTTATGTTATTAGGGCTTCTTATGATATTCCCTGAACCTATCTCTGTTTATGGTCTTCTTTGGTTTGCAGTCTAACAAGTTCGAATTTAAATTGGATTTATGTGAGAAGAAACTGTTTAAGGCCAAGAAGGGAAGCAGGAGAGCCATGAAACAAAGAGAAAAGGTTTAAAGTTTTAACAGAGCTTTCTACATCCGGATCATAGCCTGCCTTGCCTTGGCTTCCTTAGAGTCTCACTCTATTCAATGCTAATACTACACAATTTGCTCAACTTCCATGTGAAAACTTTGTGTGATCTAGTTCCAGTCTCATGCACAAACTCTGTATGGATTACTGCTTAACTGCAAGTCAAGTCTTTGTATTGCATAAGCCGAGTTAAGGTAGAAAGGAGATCTCCGTCAATTCGATTCGTCCCTCAAGGTACATGCAAGCTTACATTTACATCTGCACTACTGTTTTGGTTACTCTTCCTGGCCTGGGGTATTAGCAGATAAAAATGAATTTTGAATGAAAAGCCCTTTGAGAGTCTTGGCTCTCTTAAGCAAGTAATGGGATTGTTTTTGCACTCTGTGACATCACACTGTTCTTTAGTAAACCAAATGCTTAATTTTCCATGAGAGCCTTTCTATCTTCATCTAAACTACAATTTTCATTCCATGTTAAAGTAGCCATAGTACTTACATATATTCTGTTAATGCTATCTTAATGTTAGCTGTTGAGCTTAGCTAATGTATTCAAATTTAGTTTCCTGAATACATAAATGGAAAGGATGTTCTCAAGCTTTTCACAGAAGCACATATAAGTAGTCCTATAAATATCATTATTTCATTTTATGCAAGTAGAGTAGAGTATCCGGAATAAGCTTCTAAGGATGGGATAGCCAATGGCCATTTTTTCTCCATGTGCTCGGAAGAAATGGCCAAAATTAACAGACACATAATGTTTTATCAATGGAATGAATAGGCCCATTGTACTATTCTCTAGTAATGCTAATGGTAAAGTTCATTTGCCGTAAAAACCAAAACTTTCCCCAGTTCGAAATAAGGTTCTCCTGTGAGTATATCACTCTATAGTGATAAAGTATATCAACGGTATATCAGCAGACTCACCAGAGCAATTTAGGCCCACCAAATATTAATACCACAAGGGACATGGACAGTTTCGGCTTTTACGGTAAATTATAGTAACATTTTTAGCCCTCTTAGACCATTTTTTACCCAAACGGACCATGACTATATCTTCTCGTATGCTAAACCGTTGGCCATTTTTGAATTGGTCATGCGTACCTGAAACTTGTAATATTAGCAAAATATTGTAATAGTAAGAATAATAATAAACCGGTGCAAACGGATGTCCTCATGTATCGTCGTAATCACAAAAATATTAAATGTTTCTTCAAACTACCGGGTTTGGTGATGAAAATAGTTTAAATGGCATATTAGAGACATTTAGTACTAAATTCCCACTAAATCTCACATTGCCCCACTTTTGGAGTAAATTTAAATTCATATTCGAATTCCTTACATCAACACCTTTAAAACGATATGACACTTGCCATATGTTTCTATTTAAAATATAAGTGGGCGTGGACGAACTCCATGGGGGTGTGGCCGATTTGGTTCAAAAACATCTCGGATGTTACTTTTTACCGCCTCTTTCGAATTCTCGAAACAGAATTGAAAAAAGTTGACGCGTTCGAAAGTTAGAGCGTGGACACACACACACTTACACACACACGTCCTTACAGACAACATTGCTCTTCTGATAATGTATCTGACGATACATAATAAATGGAAATACCTATGATAGAGTACTATCTTTGTATAAGACAACTAAAGCAAGCAAAGGGTAACGTACATAGCAATAAAAGTGATAATCGCAGTATGCTCCAATAAATTCCTTATAAAATATCATTTACAATTCCCGGACGGAATTACCGACGGTATAGTTTACTATTTTCCTCCTCTAAGAGTTAGAGATAGTTAGTTATTAGAGCCATAGTCATTGCGGTTTTTAAGAGATTTATCTTAGAACTATTTTGACTGTAAGAGGATTATTTGCAGTAATTATGATATGCTTGTTGGCAGGTACAAGTTTGTATAATATACAGTAGTATACGCTCTCCTTATCTACTGCCGGTAGTGTTAAACTTGTCTAAATTATACATAAGAAAAAAACACAGTACCCATTAATTATTCAAGTGAAACTGAAATCTATGATAACTAACAACTTTGTTTGCCTTGCTTGACTAATCTCATTAGGGTGCATAGTAAATAGTTTCCGTACTCTACTGAACTAACTGACCGCAAAAACTCTTCCGGAAGTTTTCTACAACTGCTTATTTCTCATTAAACAGGAATGCATACTAAATTATCTCTTAGATGTTACAGTTATGGTCTCCAAATGTAGCTTGCTAAATATTTTATGATTTCCTAATAGGTAATCATTTATAAACAATATGCATATTTAATGTAATACACTTAAAGTATAAATCTAACCAAAGAATTTGTAATTAAGTTACACATACAACATGTGTTTAAATAAGCAAATTTCTCGATTTACTTCTGTTGTCTCCGGTTGCAGTCAGTTCTCTGACTTTTATTAAGTTTAAAAGAATTTTGCATTTCACACATTGTAAATAAATTAGCTATTTTACGCTTCATAGGCACTATAAATAATAATATGTAGGTTACAAATAGCTATTACTAATCACTCCTGCCAACATAACGGAGCCTATTTTTGTAATATTACCCCCTGGATTTTCTAAAACTTGTCCTAAGGTACTTTCATGCTAAGAAAATACTGCGCATAAACAAGTCTTCTCATAATCTTTAGAATTTCTATCAAGGCTATTAGGTCTTGATATTGCACATTATGCTACAAATATACCTACAGAGAGGTATGTCTTGATTAAGTATGGTGCAGCTTTCAAGAAAGTATATATACCAAGAAAATGAAGGTTTATACTACATATTAGGCAGGTCACACAGGCTAATTGCAGTCTTGTTTATTTACTTAATTTCAAGCAAATTCAGTAACAAGTTCGTTAACTGTTTACAGTTACTTAGCCCATTATGAGCCAAGTGGTAAACAGTAAACACTTCACCAATTTCAGTTTTATTTTTTGCACGTCAATCTGTAAGTCAAGTCGAAAGCAAACAAGTTACTTAATCCTATATCCTACTCTACTATTCCAATTCTCCCCAATAATATGCAGTTTGCACTCAAAATTAAAATTAGTGACTGGTGAATACTTATGATTATTAACATTCATAGTGGCTTTTATGTGTCAATATTTTGCTCGCCCATGAAAGTAAGGTTCTGTTGCTGTAGTTAGCTGCGCATTACATAGCATAATAGAATAGAGCTAGAAGACTATTGTAATATCGAAGTGAGAAGTGTTTACAAAATTATACTGATAGAATAGAACATAATATTGCACTGCACCTGCAGATAAAGTCGTCAACTGAAAATAGGATAATCACTTTGGATGGCATTATTAGAGAAGTTCACAATTGAAGCAGAATGCATAACTAATGGCATGACCAAAAGGCGTAATAACGTTATTTACAGTATTATCGTTGTACCCAATTTCTACTTTTTGTTCAAAGCTAAGCTTTCTCCTTAAAAGCACAAAGTGCTTTCCGAACAAGAAAGCAGCGGAAGGAAAGTGAAAGAAAATGAAAGCTTCAAGGCCCAAAGCAATTTTGACTTAAAGGTACTACTAGTACTAATACTGTCTCATCTTTGTATATAATACATGGCTACATCCACAATCCACGTACCTACTCATACCTAGGTGCCTTTATACGCTTATTCACTTACTATTGACATGCCACCATAGCCTACAATGCTAGTTCAAAGCCTTAGTCTCAAATATGATTATCTTATTATGGCACATGAGGTTACCCTTGAGGAGTGCAGTCCTTTGTGTCGATGTATGATAGTGTATATTAGAAAAAGCGTACCTATTCAATTTCGTTTGGAATATAGTATACTACTATTGAAAGTAGCATCTCCTATAATATTATGCTTTGTCACATAAAATACTACATCCAGATTCCTCATACATTGTAGTGTAGGCCAAGTGTTAGCGTTTGTATTGAAACTCTCAATGGGGCTATGAGCTCTCTAGCCAAACAACCGAAGAAAATATCCTTAAGTAGATCATTTCAAACTGAACAGAACTAGTTTCCTTGTGACCATCAGAGTAGAGTAAATATATATTGGGCACTTAATTTAGAGTTCCTATGCTAACTTTAAATTCGCTTACTGCGATTCACACGGATGATTCATACGAATTTTACATACATTTTTTAATTTTTTGTATGCCAATATTTTTCTTTCATTTGAGGTACCAAGCAATTTTAAGAAATTGCATGTTTTATCTTTTTGTTCTGTTAAAATATATTTTGTACAGATCGTTTTATACATATTATACAACCCGAATTGCAAGATAACCGGCAACTCAGGGACTGCATGCCCTGTAATAGAGTATTGTTGGATAATGCTCAAAAAGAAAATCTTTGTCCGTGAAATAGCTTGCTAGCCTCAGCCAACACTTTTCCACACGTCAGACAGCTTTGTCCTCATGTTCGAAAATTGCATTACCGCTTGGTGGAAATTGCAATATTCTGCCTGAATACATTAAAGGTATGTGCTATGTGCATGGACACATAAGAACGTACCTATAGGAGAAGCTGCATTGGTTTGGCAACACTACATACCTATAATGGTGCTCTGCACACTTGCATAATATTTTATATAATTCAGGTATATCTAAAGCTTGTGTGGGGAAGTGCATGTGTGCCGAGTCGTAAGTAAGACGCAGAAGGCCCCAAAATCTAACAAAGAGAGATGATTCTAAGAGATCACTAGAAATGGAAACCTTATTTAATAAAGTTCTTTCATAGTTCTTCTGGTTTTACATATATTAGATCTTTCCCGTTTTCTAGGTCATGTACAAACTGTTGCAAGAAATACCTTCAATCCAAAAATAAATATTACTAGAAAGATGAGAAAAGAAATTATTTAAGGCTTCCTTCGTAAAACGCACAAAGTACATTCAAAACATGCATGCACGAGAAACTAAATTGGAGTATGTTACAATATACATCTAGGTAAATGATAGAAGGTCTAGACTAGCTAAGCATTTATTGTTCTGTTATTAAGGTTCTGTACGTTCAATACAATCATGAGTATTTCATTTCATAAGTAAGTACGTATAGTATATGTACATATTTTGAGAATGACGCACAAAATGAATTAGACTATAGAATTGTACTCATTGCTATTACGAATGCATACCTGGTTAATACTAAATATTTATTTATTCATGTAGGTATTATAGAAGCTAGTAGCTGCTTCTGCATACTTGCTATATACGTTTTTAAAGAAGTTTTCCACAAAAATATAACAATATAGGAAAGGGAAACAGGCAAATGATATGCACAGTATATTTTAAAAGAACAAAAACAATATTTACATTTCTTAAAATTGCTTTCTTGAGTGCATATGTATGTAGTACCTCTCTTCATATAACTTTCTTTTTAGTGCGCTTGAACTTGTCAGTTAATTTACTTCATTTCGTATCATCTGTGGTTTATTTATTTATTTACCATAATCTTATTCAATTTCTTATTACTTCTGTTTCTTTTATTCTGGTCTCATTTATACCGTTGTCAATTATGGTTTATTTACGGTACAAAATTTTGTATCTCAATGTTGTTGAAACTTGCGTTCCTATTATTGCTGCATTTTATCCTACTCATGAATAAACTCTTGAGGCATCCAAAAGACAAGTTAAATCAATGAGTGAAGTATAGTTTGTTTTAATAAGAAAGCTTAGTTGGTACATAGATATAGGAGTAGTAGGTACTACTATAATACAATGTGAAGATGTTTTATTTATAATGTATAACTGACTGAGCTGACCCTACTACTATAGACCGTGGCTATTCTATGGTGTTGGTCTAACAATAAGAATTCCTTCAAATATTGTGCATGCAATACAATCCACAAAACAGGTACACAAGAAAAGAACAAATCGTAAGCATAAGTTTTCTGAAATTCAAATCACGATTTTTACAATACGATGTAAACACTATTGAGGATTATACTGAAAAATCATTTTTGTCTTCCGAATTAAAAATAATTAACTAAATAAAATTTTAAAAATGAAAGTTCTCTCATTAAATGTTTTTGTCTTTGGACCAGGTGAAATTAAAGATTGTTCTCTTATCCACCGGCTTGAGAAAATGGGCCAAGGGTGCTTGCATTGGCGTTTCGTATAGCTACTAAACAATAAATACCATGTAGCTGTAAAGACAGCTACATGGTGTTCATTGTTTAGTGAGTAAACAGACCTGGATGTGGATACAAACACTATCTAACACCAAGTGCCTGCTATTTACTGATCCTGGTTTGTTTATGTTTATTTACGTATCGTATAGGTAGATAAATAATGCACGTAAGTAAATCTAACAAAGAATTGAAGCCATGGAACATGGCTAATAGAAACAGGCAAGAATTACGTGCACTTACGCACTGACACTTTGACTTAACTTGACTGTAATAATATAAACAACATAAAACCAACAGAAAGACAAACAATGCAGTCTTAAGGTGTCAGTATCCTTAAACTTGCAACACGTCCTTGTACATAATACATAGCAACATGCATACCAATGAATTACAATAGAATTTGATGAAGATGCCCTAGCAGACCCGTCTAGGGCGAGAACCAATCAACAATTTTGTGTTTCTTATGAGGATTTTCTTCGTCTGCCTGCATACGGCTTCACATAAAATAGCTCAACAAGCTTGACTTGTCATTTCCCCTTTTTAATATTCCCTAATCCATTCCCTGGCATTGTTATGTTAAGTGTATACGTATTTTGACGTGATGCTTTGGCTCTTACTGTCTTTGACCTAACTAAATGCAGGATAATAGATATTCTTTTTAAAAAAGAACCTATACGAGTAATAGAAACATAATAAGCACACCTACATTGCTACTCAAATGAAGTTAAAAGTAGATAGACATGAGTAGATTTGTTTGTTAATACTATCTGGTTAAATAAGTAGGCTTTCTGTATTCACTGGAGTGTTGTGTACATTACATACCTGACGTGACGTGAGTACAGGTAGCTCAAGTACATACTATGTTGTAATATCATAATTCTCGTCTTTAAGAGTTTACCTTTGCACTCTCCATTGTTATAATATTTTACTTAAATTTCTTTTGTGTTGTACCATAAAATGTACTGAATGTGTATTTGTAAAAAGATAATAAAAATATGTTTGCAATACTAACATTGCTCTACAATGTGCTATGTCTAAAGTCTAAACTTTAACTTCATTTCAGTAGACATTAAGCAAAGTAGCTTGGGTTATTGTATTATATTTCAAATGCTACTTGATGTATGGCAAAAATATAGTGGAAGTAATACGTTTAAGTATGTGGAAGAAATGTAAGCGTGTGCGCTAAAGTGAAAAACTTTTTATTGTCGCACATAATTCTAAAAGAGTGAATAAAACTGACAGATATGACCAGTTTGACTGTGTACATACTTATATGTATCTCACCTTCACTTTTCCCATTTCAATTTCAAGTTACAAAAACATTTTGTACATATGTACACCTAGAAGAACAAGGTAAACACAAGTGCATCCTTAACATGCTTTCTCAATTATTGCCGTAGTGCATATTTGGGAAAGAAGTGCATAGTGCATACTCACAACCTAACCTCAACAATCTAACAGCTATTTAAACTTGTTTATGCTTTGTTTATTTATAATCTTTTATTAGGAAACACGGAGATATACGGAATACTCACCTAAGAAATGTTTTATACGACAGATATTACGCATTAAATTATTTTTTGATTATTTTAAATGTGCCTACACCAAGCATAAATGCAAGTTAATCCGTTCCGAATACGTGTAGTATGTACTATAACCTTAGGTAACTACTGCCTGTACTATATAAACATAAAACACAACAATATTATAACTTCAGCATAGGATTTTAATTGAAATTCCATTCGTGCTTGTTGTGACTAAATATACATACCAGCTTTACTACCTGTTATCTTTATAGCATTCCATATACTAATGCCCCACACATCACATCCCACCAAGGGTTATTAATTAATTATCCATGTTGGTAGCTAGCAATCTGCGCCCTCGGTGCTACAGAGCGCAGGTGACGTCACATTGAGTCAAATGCATTGTAAGAAAACCAAAATTTACCTGCGTTATATCTGCTTCTGTAGCCCGGTCAGGTTTAGTGGTATGAAAAGTATGGTAGCAACTTTATTAGAGTTAGTGCATAATATTATGTTATGTGTGTAGATATGTATTTAATTTTATATACAACATTCCATTAGATATCCCTTAAAGTTCATTCAAGGTATTGAAATATACTTAAGAACGAATGTGACTATCGTTCAAAGCGTTTCCCTTTCAGGTTTCATTCTCAGGTTTGATTAAATGATGAAAAGGTTAGGAAGTCGGGTGTGTAAGCGACAAGCGACACATAGTTTATATTTATATCTAAAACGATCCTCCTATCCTTTTAAACTGAAGTAGTTATGCCATAGTTTATTTTACACATTCATATTATTCACAATCACTGACCTATGTAGGTAGCGCATAGGTGTTTACTCACGGGCAGACGTTACTCAACTCAGATATCACATAATGTAAATATCATAATACACTCGTTTTATGATCTTGCTCATATTTTTATTAAAAAGGGAAGTCGATTTATAGCCCCTATATCTGAGCGTAGTATTTGTTAGCTCAACAGATATCTATTGATCTCTGTTCAACATCACTCTTCAGTCTGGAGAAGCTTTCTCTTCTACGATCCTGATTTAGCTAATATACTCCTTGCCCCGAACCAATAAAATAGGGAGTAGGGCATAATGCAGTTCTTCAAAGCAAACTGTACATGTTTTAATTTTAGTATTCAATACCATAATTAAACCTACTATAATTACCAAGTACAATAATTTAATTTACACTTTATTTTACTGTTTGGAAGTGATCTTTAATTAGGTATATTGTAAAACGAATGCATTTATATGCATTAAAGTCTTAAGGTTGGTACTAAGAAAAGTTTTCTGCAATTTCTTTGGTTAGCTAATGTTACAGACATCGTCTTACTATAGTATAATTAGTTTAACTTATGTATGTTTTTCAACACATGTACAATTATATGAGTATTATTATGTTGACGAGAGTTTTTGTCATTGATCCGTTGAATAATTGCATGTAATTGGTATATCAGTGCTTAGTATACCTAGTATGTGCGGTAAATCCTGTGAGCCGTAAAGAAATTCGATGTAATGAGCACTGGGATTGTATTTTGCGTCTGAACGAATTATTCTTATCATTGGGCACGCAAAGGCAAAATAGTACATACTTACCTACGCACATTACAAATAGTGTGTAAGTACTTGGATATTTACCTTACTACGACGGAATCATCATGAACTTGAAGCATACAGTTCTTAGACAATCTTCATCCATCTTCTTTTGACCTATCACATCACGCGTGTTGAAATATGCACAATGCAATAAAGTATCTACTTAAGATGCGTTAACTGAAATTACATGTTTATAGGTATATGTGTTTATGAGAATTATAATAATATTTATGTGTAGTATATTCAGTGTAACACTCATCTGTTCCTATGCATTGAATACAATGAATACAATTCTAGGACGGAACATCACTTGTCATGGAAAATACCGTTGACAGAAGAGACCGGAGGACAAAACGACCCGTGTCTGCCATATAGTACGCATACTGAGTTTTATCATTGCCAATATGCACAAATATTTCCAAAATTATTCGCTTTAGAACATTATGTAGTGGTTACAGAAATATGCAGAGCTGCATAAACGAATATTTTATTTAACTAAATATCCATCAATATCACTGATAATTTAGAAATACTTTTTACCTAAAACTCCGAATAAGTGATTATTATAAAAACTCGTTACAATTTTGCTCGGTCTAGACAGGAGAATTGATTCTCGAAAATATTTTGGAAAGTCAAAGGCGGTAGTCTAGTACCGAGCGTACACAAAGGCAAGTAACAATATCTAATTGTAACAAAAAATTCCTTCACTTTTGACTTAAGATTGTAAATCGGACTATAAACCACATTTTAAGAAAATACTGCTGTAAGATAATTCTTTTATTAGAAGAAAGACTGGTAACAGTTGAAAATGGGAGGGCGTGGAACAGGAAAAGTGCTGAGGTCACCCCCACAGAATACAGCTGGAGCAACAATTAAGAACGTCGTTGGAAAATCAACTTTAGTTACCCGGAAATCTACTCATAAGAGGAAGAAAACCAGGGATGAACCTATACCAACCGATACGGAGATGGAGCAATCTGAAAGTGATTATACAGATTGTGAGCCGACAAATAGCCTAGACCGGAAAATGGACCTAATGCTGCAAGAAATGAAAAAGAATCATACGGAAAATATGGAAATGAAAAAAGATGTAGTATCTACAAAAATTATTGTAGATGAACTCCTTTCTTTAAATAAGAACCTGCAAAGGGACGTCACTACACTAAAAGATAAAGTGTACTATCTTGAACGAGAAAATGAAAGACTCGACATTGAATTACGTAAGAAAAACCTTATAATGTTCGGGGTGCCTGATATTAAGGAGGAAAATGAACAGGAGACACGAACCAAAGTGCAACACATATTAGAAGGAAAAATGAAGTTGACGGGTATACAAATTGATACGGTATTCCGCTTTTCTGTCTTTAATGATGGCAAATGTCGCCCAATAAGAATTAACTTGGTGCTGCAGAGTGATAGAAACTTAATCCTATCGCAAAGGGATCTTCTAAAAATATCAGAGGGAAGTTTGGATGCACCAATTTTTGTTAATGAAGATCTCCCGTTAAATGTCAGATTGGCTAGGAAACTCTTAAGAGATAAATTAAATGAAGCCTTCAGAATGAAATTACCAGCAAAAATTGATTATCATCGAAGGGAAATTATCGTCAACGGAATAAATTGGAAAGTTGTTAATAAGACCCTTGTGGAACAATCCTACCCAAAAAACGGACAGCGCGAGTTGGCAACGTCATCGCAAACCTAAAACTAATGTTAAATGACCTGAATAAACTACCGAAAGGAAAAGGGGAAGCTTCGCAACCTATCCAACCAGAGCAACTTATTAACACTAATCCACTGAGTAATATTAGTAAGACACTAAAATTTTGCCACTTAAATGTACAAGGAATAAGAAACAAATTAGCACTAATTAGTAATTTAATTTATACTAATGATTATGATATTGTAGGAATTTCAGAAACACATTTAAAAGATAAACACACATCGCCAGTATTTATGGGGTACAATCTGTTACGAAATGACAGATCTGATTGTAGTAAAGGTGGAGTAGCCATAATTTTAAAGGATAAATTAAAAGCGAATATTTATAATTTTAAGAATGACGATATTAATAAGAATATTAATACTGAGGTTTTAGCAGTTAAAGTACAATATAATTTTAATAAATCGTATATAATTATTTGCCTTTACAGGAGACCTGATTATAGTAAATTATGCACGGATAATGATATGAATCTCGTATATAATATATTAACAGAAGTTGGAAATTTGAACTTATATATGTTTGGGGATTTTAATTTAAGGACTCAACCACTAATGGATAAATTGCAGAAAACATTAAGTAGCTTCAATTGCATGCAGCTAGTTGACAAACCTACACGAGGTAATAGTATTTTGGATTTATTTATTACTAACAAAATGGATTATGTATACAATATAAATATTATGGAACCACATATTTCAGATCATAAGGCTGTTGAAATATTGTTTAATATTGCTAAACCAAAAGATAAAAAGAAATGTATAATTTTTAAGGACTATAAATGTTATAATGATATCACTGCTGCTAATCTAATTTCTAAATATAATTTTGTAACAAGTGAAGATGACACACTAGATCACTTAGTAACTAACTTGTCCAATAATTTTAATAATATGTTTAAGATACTAGCACCTAAGAAAATGATACAAACTAGGGGCAAAAGTCATCCTCAAATATCAATAATAAGTAAAGATTTAATAAGACAAAGGAATTACTTTTATAAGCGTTTTACTAAATATGACATGCCAATGGATAATATTGTGTTAAAAATATTAAATAAATATGTAAAAAGGTTTATACGACAAGATGCTAGGAATTTATTAAATGATAGTATTGTAAAGATGGGTGTATATAAAACTGTCGATAAGCTAATAGGGAGAAAGCCAAAGATTGAATTACCTGTTAACCTATCAGCTGATGATATAAATAACCACTTTAATATTATAAGTAACACAACAATCAATATAGATAGTATGGAAATACCTAAGAGACCTGAAACTTTGCCTATAGTGCATGACAGATTTAAAGTTCATTATGTACAACTTCCTGATATGATGAAATCATTTAATCAATTAAAAAACAAATCTTCAACAAGTGAAGACATACTAATGCTGTGCCCTAAACAGTTTGATCTCACTATGCGAAATCCTGTTATTATTAGTTATGTGCATGATATTGTCAATGCTAGTATTAAGGAGGGGTACCTATGTAAATCTCTAAAAGTATCAAAAATAATACCCTCACCTAAAATTAAAGAGCCGTCACTCCCTGTACACCTACGACCCATTTCGACTCAATGCTTTATATCTAAACTAATAGAATCGTGCGTGTATAAACAGGTAATGAAACATATAGATGCTAATAATATCCTAAATGATAGACAATTTGGATTTCGTAAGAAACATTCTACAATGCATGCATTGGTGGCAATTACGGATATTATGTATAAACAAATAGCTAAGGGTAATGTATGCATAATATTAGCGCTGGATTTAGCGAAAGCTTTTGATGTCGTATCTCCTATGGTGCTAATTGAAAAATTAAGGTGGTACGGTATAGATCCACATTGGTTTAGTTCCTATTTAAATAATAGAGCGCACTATACGTGCATTAATGATATTAAATCAAATATAAAGGATATCAATTTATCAATTCCCCAGGGAGGGGTATTAGGACCATTGTTATTCTCGCTACTTATTAATGACCTGCCTCTTTATGTAAAACACTTGCAATTATTTCTATTTGCTGACGACAATAATCTATTAATATACGGTAAACCAGAAGATATTGTAAAATTGAAAGCTTTAATTGAATATGACCTTAACGGAATATTGGACTGGGTAGACAAGAATCAATTAAAATTAAATGCAGATAAAACCACAATGGCAATAGCAGGTAGTAGGAAAAATGTTAAGCTACTGAAAGATTTCACAATTACTGTAAAAAACCATACTATTCCTGTATCTAATACTATAAAAATACTTGGACTCACTATTGATCCAGACCTTAACTGGAGTACACAAATATACCTAATGCAGGCAAAATGTAATCGTACTATTTTATCTTTGTATCCACACCAATACCTCATTAGTGAAAATAACCGTCTAAGAATTATGAATGCTTATATAAGACCTATCCTTAACTATATGGCTATTATATGGGGTACAGCACCTAAGATGTATGTTACGATAATAGATAAAATTATTAGATTCGCAGGACGGTTTGTATTATTTAAAGGGAAATATGATAACATAATGGAATTAGTAACGGAAAAACTTAAGTGGCTAAATTGTAGTTATTTATATAAGTATGAGTTACTTAAGTTAGTATATTGTATAGTAAATAATGAATGTCCACCATATTTTAATAATTACTTGCAATTTAATGTAACAAATACACTGACAACTAGAAATACAGTGTATATTAAATCTAATCTAGGTAATTTGAATAACTCCTATGGAATAAGAAGCTTCACAGAACAATCACAAATATACTGGAATAAACTGCCTGACGTTATAAAAAATAGTAAAAATATAACTGCTTTTAAGGTGAACCTTAAAAATTACCTCTTAAAGGAACAACTAATGGATTGTAAGCAACCACAGAGTGCAATATGTG
>JAQFYC010003556.1:0-20356 GCA_034694165.1 Tomocerus mixtus
GTTTCAAGGTATAGGTGTAAGTTTAAATGTAGGTATACATAGATGTGTGCAGTACTAAATTACTATTGTACACAGTTGAAATGTGAGCAACGTCATTCAATCCAGGACCCCCCCCCTCCCCCCTTTGTCATTGTTCGTCAGCTTTGGCCATACCCCCCCCCCCTCCCCCTATTTTGGCAACGTGGTTTATGGACAGCCCCAAAACTCTGCAATAAATTATTTATTGCTTCTGTGAAAGCCAACCTCTATCTAGTATTCAGTTGTACAGATGCAGATGTCAAGACTACATTGCATTTTGCATTGATTTTGTGTGATTGCATAATTAATATTATCGTGTTTAATACATACCTGTATTAATGTACTATCTGTAGCACATCTAAAAATGCATTGCTAGCTGATTTCCCTTCAGACTGTAATGGGTGTTTACGTAAAGTGCACCAAAGCAAGATAATTTTGCTTATTACATACTTAACACACTAGTTTTTATACGCTGTAAGAATTAGTGTTCTGTAATTCCAATTGATGTATGTGCATTGGCTAAGATGTTTGTATAAAACGCATAAATATTAGTGTAATCTGCACTAATATTTTTAGCGTAGATATTCTTGTTGAATTGCAATATCATTTTCTCACTCATTCACAGTTAAACATTCATTTATCATGCATTGGCACATTTATCCCGATTCTATGAAGACCGAAAACTAGGGTCCCCAGTAAAGCATCTTTGCTAAACTCCGTTACATTAATAAGTGCTAAAATACTAATATGATCATATAGTACTTAGCTACTTTTGCACTTCAATTTAATTATTGTAAGACTCATCGCACCAAAAAATGGGTACCCACCGCTTGTTTATCGTTTCTCTCCACTTCCATTTAGTCCCTTGTGCGAAGATACAATGAAGTGTACAAATTGCAGCTGGCTTCGTTTCAAAGTGCAATCTGCAATACGTATTTAGTGTTTTATTACTTCATTCAATGTAATAATTAATTGAAATCTACTCTAGTTGAGAGATTAATTAAGTTAAATAAGTAATGTAAGAGCTTATAGGCTTTCAGTATTGTACATACAATTAAGTAGTTAATACCTAGTATTCTTTCGAGAATACAATTTCAATTGTGTAAACATAGTATAGCTGACAAGATGTTTATTGCCCAGTGTTGAGCACTCAATGTACACTAAAACTGAGTCAAGAGTCCAACGAACTAATGTGGGCAGTGCATTTTATGCCAGGATAAACAATTTGGCTGACTACGACAGAAAACAATACAACACATGTTGAATCCTCGTGAGAAATAATAAGGTGGCTCTTAAATAGTAATGTAGTTGACATCATTATATCTGTAGGTACTTATTTTCTAGAATTAATTACAAGACACAGTTGCTAATGGATAATACCATGTCTGTTTCTGCGAAAATTACTGCGGTATGTATGACCTTATAGAGATGAATACCGTACTTATCTAATTATTTTACCTTTCAAAACAATTTTCTCCAAGAGAAATTATTTCGATGTGTCTTGTCTACTAACTGTTATTAAATTCCTGTGCCTACTCCATTAGAAATTCCTTCGGAGGAGTTATTCTGTCTTGGTACTTACTTATACAATAAAGACTTACATGAAAAATGGAAATATAAGTATACTGTTAAAATGAGGTATGTACAATAATAAGTAGTATAGCAATATGTACATAAAATGAACGTCAAAATTCATGGTACAGGAGAAACGGAAATACATTTCTTGAGAAATATTTGAATGTCATAGTAAACTACCTAAACTTTCCAACACTCTCAATTGAATTCTTCCCGGAGGAACTATTGAGCCATTTTACAAAAATTAGAAGAAAGTGAAATTCCCCTGCAGACTTAATTTGATAGATACGGTAGGGTCCAGAGTAGCGAATATTTGCAGAGTGCCAAACTTGTGTATGAATAGCTATAAGTTAAACCATGATGTATCTAGTCACAAAGCTCAATTAGCCATATGCCTTGGCCTTAAACAATCCTGTACGTAGGATGTTTATAAACTCATATATTATTTGAAGTCCCACATGTTCTAAAGCCGAAGTTCGGTTGGGTAGCTCGGGTTTTGGTGTAATAAATAAATCATTGTATACATCCACCATTGTTATTGCTAACACCATAATATATGTATACCATAACCATACACCATATCACACCTTGTGCTACAGATATAGTACTGGAACTTATTCTTTGAAAATGTAAACTGTTCATACGCTACATCTTCTGTTCCTTCTGCTTCCATATAGATACATTCAAGACACATCTACACGATTAGTCAATTTCTTTGAAGTTTTGGCTCAAAGCACTAGACAAATAACACACCACTACCTACATATTTCCTTCCTGCAGATTGTGTTTATTTTAAAAATGCATATGAAAGTTTTACTACTCTACGTGTTATTTATCTTCATAGCACAGTCAAACCTTTTTGTAGGTGTATATATTTATATCCGAACATCTTTTTGCACACTTTCAAAAGTTCCAGACAATTTCAATAATATATAAGTATATGGCAAATTACTATACAAAAATATATGACGAAGAGAAAGTGGAACACTTTCCAAACTTTCTTCCACTAACAAGCTTCAAACTTCGGGCACTTTTCACCACGTCATTTATCAGACACATTTATTGTAAATATTTAATTCTGCACTGCATTCTACGTCAACAGAACTTAAATAATCACAGCGAGGTTCAGCAAATTGCGGTATGTTATATTTTCAGCGTAGTGTAGTGTAACACTATAGTGTGTTGTGTGGTCATACCTTCTATACCTAGGGAATTTGAGAGCTAGCCTTCATTAATATAGTTTCGTCATTGTGCACTTTCACAAATGTTCAATTTGCACCTGGATGTTGTTTTGAAGTAATCCATATCGAAAGCAATGGCACATACATTGTTCTTTCAGAGAAACTGCAAATAATTTAGGTTCAACTTATAAAAGTTTGACTGTAGTATTTAGCATTACACTTAACCTAGCTTCACACAATGTACAAATAGAAAACATGCCTCAATCTTGCCCTGACTAAAATAGCCGAAACGATGCAGACAATTTACAGCAAAACGTACATATTATTATTCTCTACCTGATATTTTGATGTTGAACCATGGCCATGGTGTGGCTGTTGATGCTATTTGATGGCTTTCACTCACATTCGAATTTAAGTATTCTGTTTGCGTATTTGAGAATACCTAAATAATATCTCGCAATCTCATATTCTGTCAGTGAGGAAGAAATATTCAGCGAATTCATTTTATGTAGTATGGTACTCGTAGAAATATGGTTTCTGCGTGTTATATGTATACTTAAACGAAATAAGGTGGTACGCCAAATCCAAACACGTCTCAATTGGCATACCCTCTTCAACAGTGAATTATGGCCGTCAGTCAAGTCAAGGGTAGAGAATCCACCTAAGAATCTATTTATCATCCAAATGGTTGTTAATCTGATTATGTATTAAAATTGGAATCCTCAATCACTAGAAGAATAAAAGAAATCTTCCTTACTCAGCAGCCCTTCAGATTAATGAGACCTTAGATTATACATTCCATCACAACCCATCACTTCACAGAACCACCTGCAAGTATGAAGGAAAGTAAAGGAAGCGTAAAAGAAAATTGAATATAATTATAGTTTGATTCACGGTACATTATGTACTATACATATCTTATGAAAGTATGTATAAGTGTAAATATGTATACAGTCCTCATCCATTTGAGAATACAAATAAAAGCATACTGATCTGATCTATGATGATTTTATACATCTGGAAACACATTTGATACTTTTTATATCTTACATACCTAAGTATCTTCACTTATTCTTTCTTATCTTATCTCCCAAACAAATCTTATCATATCTGACGTCAGTATTAAGACAATTAGATTTCTAACAGAACTACTACATTTCTTAGTAGAGCGATGATTTTGCCTTTGGTTGGTTCGTGGGCTATGTAGTATGGTCACTCAGCCTTATAACCTGTTTTGTCAGTCATGGTTATGAAAGTGGATGAAATTAAAGCTCTTTCTTCATTACGGCAGCTATCCGGAATTCCTGGCTTTGACTTAGCAGAATATTTATTAGATTCCTTGACAGGGAAAGACAGAGAGAAATAAATTAGTAGGAACCCGTAGTTCTAAGATATCATTCAAGATTCGTGAATTTAATATTTGCTGGAATTGCCTGCACAACTGGCTTGGATGAGCTATATAGTGACTGTTGTACTGTATAAGGTCGCTGCGTACTTTATATTGGGCAGATATCCCTGTTTCTGCAACTATTCTATCAGTACTTCTTTGCATTTAAGACGAACTGACAATGGGAGGATAGAGATACTAGAATACACAGCTGTAGGGACGTAGCTTTATTTATTGTTTCAGCCAGGCCGTCGTGTTATTCAATCCTTCTTGCTCTATTCTCTCTATTCTATTCTCATATGCTATGCATACTATATGACATAGGTACAGAGGTTCTTAGTACCATTAGGTGTTACACAATTCCCTAAATCAACCAAGTACTTATTAGATTTCATTATAAACCACAACATGAGCATCATGCTTGGAAATTGCTGCGGGACACTGTGCGCCTACGACATACTTAGGGACATCCACATGAAAGTAAAACAGACAGAATGTAGATTTTCAAAGTACAATAACTATAGAGATTAAATGAAGATATAGCATTGTTCTTGTTCATCGTGTTCCAGAATAATGATGGAATAGTGTAATATATTCGCAAATGCAGATAATAGCTCTTAAGATTATTTACACTAGCTGTTATTACAAGCCCAGTGTATAATTTACAATGAAATTAGATCTTATAAATTTCCCACACCTAGCTCGTGGCAGTGTAGGCACTAGGTGCACTGCTAAGTGTTTTCTCTATGTATATATGGCTATTAGATTACTGCTCTAATCCCAAGCTGGAAACAATTTACTTCAGGTCCTTCAGCAAACCAAGCGTGGTGTAGATACATAGACAGTGCTCTCATCCTTCATTTGCAAATTCAATTTAGTATTTATTTATTTTGCAACTGCAGAATCTATTATTACACACAGTAACCATTATATTGCGCATTGTTCGGTTTATTTTACGATTAAAGCCTGCAAATATCTAGGAATATCACAGCACAAAGTCAACCTGATAATTGAAATACGAATGAGACAAAGGTTTCGTTCTAAGTTCATGGGACAACGGCCAATTAAAGTCACAAAGTCAGTGAGCCATACTGCCACGAGCCATCTAAACCACACCGCACCAATTTATTTCCATTTTGACAAGGACGGTTTGTGTGGTCTGGCCTAAAGTCTGAGATCTTTGTAATAAGTATGCTACTAGGTACCAGCACGTTGGTAGATGCAGTACCTGCCTCAGTTCCTTTCTTTTAACTTTCTCCATACCACAAGTTTACAATAGAAACTTTTATCCTCTCCTACTTATTTTCTTTGTCAATAAGCTAAGACAGCCAACCATAACAAGAAATGCAACTGTGGAGTTACGATAGGGTATTATAACTTTTACAATTGCACACACTCGCTCTTCCTTTCGCTTTTCCAATGGCATTCTGTCTCCTGGATTTGTCTTTGCCTACAGAGCAACTGTACAATTACATAAGGATTGCCCCTACAATTACTTTCCCCTGTCATTTCTTGATGGATTATGTCCAATTGCTGAGATAATTAAGTTATAATTTAAAGTCTTCATTTTGCTTAATCCTGAACTTTATTTGCGAACTTCTTGTCTTAATCACTAAAAGTTATTAGGTTCCCATTCCAATCAAAATTGTCTAGTTCTGCAAATACTTTTCTAATTCTTTGGCTGAGGAATTGTATTTTGAAGAATTAGGATTAGGATTGTAATTGCTTTTCAACCCTAGTGTTTATTTGAGCTCTTACAGTCCTTATTAGCGCTAGATACACGCTTCTAGTACAATTAGATACCCTTATGCATGTAACAATGCTAGCATAGAGTTCTGGTTATTAGTTGTGTATTTTGTCTATGTGCAATATAACTACGACCGGAAGTAATAAAAAATTTATATACATAGCATGAATGTTTAGTGTATCTATTTTAATTTATCAGAGGTCCCTCAAGCTTTGGGTAAAATTATGGATACTTTATGTGCTTAAACAAATAAGTTTTACATTAGTATGTGCATATAAATTACATTTAATTAAACTTTGGGATTTATTTGACTTTTTGCAGCGTGACCAACTATTTCCTCGTAAATCTCTCCGTAGCCGACTTGCTGGTTACCCTGATATGTATGCCAATGGCCGTGGGACAAGCAGTTCATTCCTTGTGGCTCTACGGGGACTTAATGTGCAAGCTAACTCATTACCTTCAAGGTAAAATCGTTATTTACTTATTATGAATTATTGAATAAATATACAATCCTAAGTATCCACCTCGAGTCCAGAAAGGTAGACTACCACATAAAGTTATTTACATACTGGGTTCGGCTCAATGTCTAATTCAATAAATCATATAGCACAAGGACATTCCGGCTAACTCAAAGTAACATAAAAATAGGCACATGTACTATACATTACGGCCACGAGAATATTCCATCCACACTTAGCCCTTCACACTTAGCCCAGTACAGTATTCTGTTATTCTGCAAAATTAGATTACCAATGTTTATGATGACTTTTATCCATTGACTAAAAAATAATTATTCTGTAGTACAGGGAGGAGGCAACATTGTTCTTCATGCAGTACTTAAAATAGATTTAATAATTTTAGTTAAGTACTGCAATAATTCTGGGATATTACTTTATATTAGGGCCTTACTGTAAGCCTTTTCTTTTATTGCTCACTGTGCATTTTGCCTAATAAGGGCAAAGGTAACTTGAAGCAGTCAACAGGGTTAGACAGTCCCTCTATAGAATTCAAAGTTTTGATAACCTACTTAACATTTTCACTCAAGATAAGTATGTAACTAAACATGAGTCTCAATGAATGACACATATATCACATAAGTTATGCTGATAATGTGTACTTTTAATTTCCATAGTCTATTTGTTCAGATGTGACGAATGAAAATACTTTGCCTACAACAAAGAAACAATCATTCACAGTTTAGTAGAATTTCTGCAAAATCGGATCAAACTTTCTCCTGTCTACTTATCTTGGAAGAAAAGCCTATTTAATTAAAGTGCTTGCGAGGATTGTAGAGGAATCCTTTGTTTTCCTACCTAGTATGTGAGTGAATGGACGGAATTAAAATAGAGTAGTGCTCTAGGAGGAACTAAGCTTCGTTGCAAGTAATGCAAATATGTCTAGATACATATGTTAGGTATATTTTAGATTACTGTATAGCTGGTATAAGTGCTGGTATCTTAAATTGTCTGCCACCTACGCGTTTTGCTATAGTATAGGATAATGTGATTTATATTAAAATAAGAAATGACGTTTCGTGTGATTTTCAGCAAAATAGATTTCCTCAGGCTATGCTTAAAATTAATAAACGGGCACTGTTTGCTTTCACTTTCAACAAACTCGAAAAAGGAAATTTTTATTTAAAAGTATTGAGCTAAAAATATATTTCTTATTCTGACGTAAGCAAGTAGTAGTATAGTAATGTATTGTAGTATGAGAATTTTCAAGTAAATACGAGTATGTCTGCACAGGATTCGTACATTGTTTTGTTGCTTAATGCTTTCCCTAACTCTCTCTGACTTATTGTTACGTTTTGTTGCATGCATTGGAATTTTCATTATTATTATATTTTAATGTTGACATTTCAATCAATAATGTACATATAATGTAATGTAATGTATATGTATGCTTTATTACAAGAGGTTTTTTTACAGTGACACAGAATGGAACTATATAGTTTACCTCACGGTTATATCATTTTTGGATTACAAAACATTACACCTAAATACTACTAAATACTTTTCGAAAAGCAATAGTTCTGATTAGCACAACTCCTCAAGGTTGCTTTCCGTTTGAAATACCTTTTTTGTTGCCTCCTTTCTTTCCCTATCTATTTTTACCATCGTCCTTCAAATGTTTTGTTTTAGTGAGTTTGACATCCATGCTGTTTTTTTGTAATTTGGTATAGCTTTGCATAGCTAAAGGGTTTCAAATTTTCAACATCCAAAATAACCCTAACAGAACCTGTCATGACAGTTCACCTCTACTTATTACGTTAGAAACATTTTGGCTTAAATAGAAGGCCTAAAAATAATCACTATATCTGGTACATGGGTTTTGATAGGTAGGATACATCGTTACCTCTTCTTCTTTGAACCTAGCAGGTATCTAACCTTGGATGCCTAACATTAGTGGGCGTATAGATAAATTGTTTCTCAAGTTAGCTAAATTTACCCCTACTTCATCCTTCAGAACTGAAAAAGATACCTGAAAAAATTGTTAATCGTTTTATCGTCACCATTTGTAAGTAGAAAGTTAGGCTGTAATAGTTGTGCAGACAGGAACGACTATTTATTAATCTTCCGTCATCCTAGTCAATTTAACAATTTAGCGTCACAAAGTAGAAAGTTAGAGAAAGTTCGATCGTTACAACTCAATACTTTCCCCAGTTTGTCATGAACACAAAAGTTGGTAGAACAGATGAGGATAGTTTATGGCCACATAGTCAAATAATAATAGCTTTAGCGAACAGATTCCAGAAAATAAAGAATGCCGCTAGGTAAAAGAATTCAGCATTGCACAGACAAAAGAATTCAAGAAAGCTCTAATATAAAAACACAATATTATTTTTCGAATGTTGTTTGGTAGGATTCACACTAAATAAAAACCTTCTTTTAAGACAAACATACTGATGTATATGTTTTTTATTACCTACCTATGTCTGTCTGTTTTGTAATAAATAGCATTCATTATTCATACATCATATGGAAGCATTCTCGTCTGCTATGAAAAAATGTTATTTTATGTGCCATAAAACGGAAAAGTCATCAACAAAGGCGCAGCGCGACAGCCTGTTTTATTAGTATACCTTATTCTTAGCAATGCTACGTAGTAGGTATATGTCTGTTTACAATGAACATCCATACGAAACTTCTGGTAGTAGTTAGTTCTACATTTATTTATATATTTGTCTACAAAAAATATTTTCATTTTTATTACTTCATTTTCGACTTTAGATTAAGTAGAATAGATTTAGAAACATTTAATAGTAAAAACCACGAGAAGCCTTCGTTTTCACTACCAGGAATAGAGAAAAAGTTTAATCATGTACTTCTGAAGGCATTTCTTTACCAAAATCGGAAATGCGTTTATTAAACTAACTTTAATATTTCGTAGCTATTTAGTACTTATAACTTTATTAATAACATAAATCCCAGAAATACAAATTACTACTTGAAAATAAATAACTGATAAACTAATTACGCTATCTAAAAGTTTGCAGACGTAATTCGGCGAAAAGTTGCTAACAAACAAATAAAACATACTAAATCACAAATATTTTGTCATTTCCCTAAATTTTTATTCTTAATTTGATCTACACAAAGGGCTAGGATATGTACATACACAATCATTAATCATAATTACGACGAGAGGAAAAGTTCAAGCAATCAATTCAAATAGGGAAAGGTTGTACTAACAAAAGTAATACATATTATTATGCAAACCTTCTCTATACTTCTATACAAAGAGAAAGTTTCTGTACTTTCGGCATTTTAAATTAAGTTAGTAGTCTGCCGATCCTGGGAATCCAAGCTACTTTAGGTACATAGATATCCTAAGGACAATAAATAATACTTGTGACACGGAAAGTGTAGTATTTCATGGCATACGTCAAAATTTATACATATTTTTGTGCATAACATACTACAAATGAAGAGGAGTATACTACTTATATCCATCCATCCATACTTATGTTTGAGTATTAGTTCAGCATGGGTATCCACAAATCCAGACAATTCCCACAATCTCAAACTTTGCAATTTTATGTAGGCATGCCAATAAACTTATGAGTATGAAAGTAGCTGACATCTGTACATACGTATGTACATTCCATTGCTTTACGAGTCTTGGTAGCATGATTCGTGACCTAAAGAATGAAAGTTTCAACATATCCGTAAATTGAATCAAAATACTGCTGTATATCTACAAATGTGAATTTATGACGAAAAGCGAAAAGATAAAGTCCATGCCCCGTATTAAACCACTCAGAATTAGTTTCGGGCCTGGCCTGGCCTGGGATTACCTGAATTATAGATAAATTATTCAGGGACGTGACCGAGAAATAAATATGCATAGCACTGTTTTCTTTCCTAGAAATGTGTATTTGTCTTAACCTTCATCTACGTGTATTCAGTATTCATCTACCTTAGTCATGTCGTGTAGTCTGGGATACGTGGCTTTTGAATAGGATATGTAAACATCTAGTCAACCTTTCCCACTGTAAATAAACTATGAACAAGTATATTGCTGTGCACATAGGCATGCTTGCCTTCGTATGAAATACGAGCACAACTCACCAATTTTGAGCTTCCACATAATTCTCTTCCTAATATTTTTCCTTTGTTTTTACAACCTCAAGCCTAAAGTAAGGACTTTCCTTATTTAGGCAACCGCACTATAGCTATCTATGTACTTTCTAGTATCCGTATACAACGGGTAATTCATCTGTCTACAGCAAATTTAATAAGAAGGGAAGGATGAGTGACGAAAAAGAAGGAAAAATAAAGTGCCTTTCCCACATCTTCCCAACCTGAAAATGCTTATCTAAGTCATCTTGTAAACTATAGGTCCACGGGTTGTGTTCTTGAATGGCCTTGGAATAAAAACAGAGGAAGTTGATGTTAACTACTGATAGTATAATAGCAGGTGTGTAATGAAAGCTACATTCTTATATTTCTGCACATTTATTGAACTGCTGATCTATCTGTCAACAGAAACTTTCAAATTTGTTTTTTCTAAAGGATAATATACTTAAGTTTACTTGGGTACTTCTCAGGCAAACTTATGCACTATCATCTTAAGTAATAGTAAGTGTATTTTGTCAAAACGATCATCATAGAAAATTGTCCATCCTTCCTGTGCTTGTTACGAATTTAGTGGTTAGTAAGCAAAGTATAAAGTAATAGGCCTAGTACACATTTATAGAACGTGCTAAATAAATTAGATAACGTCACGAGTAACATTTTCACGAGCATCTTCATATGGGAATTACTAAGTATTGTGCAAATACATTTAGAAAGTATGTTATTTTGAGTGACTACGCTATTATATAAGTACTAGGTGTTTTGTTTGATGGCCATCTGAAGTAAAGGGACGAGTAGTGGACTGCTAACAACCAACTTTTGTTCGTGGACACAAATTACGCCGAGAAGAGCAAATAAGATGACACATTATGTATTTTTACCTATGTATTATGTTTGCTCGAAGAAAGCTTAGGGTAGCACATCTAAAGCGCTGTCAGAATGAAATGTAATGTGAATGTTAAGAAACTAAATGACATGTCCACAAGACATATCTCAAGTTTCATTGCACGATCTTTAGCCATGCTACCAGCCTGCGTTGGCGTTCAGTCGCATTTGTTAATAACACTTATGCTTTCTTATTGATGCCTCGTAACTGCATTACGTATCAAATACTAGAGTTTGTCAGTTGCAGATGGCTTAGAAATACTACGTCCCAGATATGTACTGTTACTCTTATTTATGGAATTGTATAGGTACATTGCACATAAAAATGACAAAATGCAAATAGGTTGAGCTAAATACACAAGCAAAATGCTTATTTAACAAATTTTCCTTGACATTCCATATCTCACCGAAGTTAAGACGTCAAAGTACACATGTCAGTAGTCCTAGTCAGGGAGCCTTTACAAGATTTGTTGCTACACAGGAACAGTTTCAATGTAGTACGCAGTAGTCTTAAAGACAAAGGATATACTAATAATAACCTATGTGAACCAATCTTATGTAGTTCTACTAGGTACACTAATGTCGAATGACCTTCTAAGATGTGTTCCAACGCAAATAAATAATACTGCCTTCATATTTCTTATTGTTCACTCTTGACAATAATATTTTGCATTGTTTAGCCAATTACAAATGGTCTGTTGGTCCCTTTGTCATGTCATGTTGATTAAAATATGAAGCATAATGGCTTCGTAAACATCTATAATAAGTAGTTACTTTTATTACAAAAACACACTAGCTGTATTGTCATTATCCTCATATTATTATTTTTCATTTACTAACCGAGATTAAGCCATTTCCAAAAGAATGTAGAGTATGGACAGGAAACATCTTCTAATGGTTCCCCAAGAGAGTGTACCTAGCCGTCTCTACTGTGCATCCGGATTTATTCATGTGTTTCCCCTTTTGTTATTACTGCAAAAAGAAAGTCATTTTACTTAGTTCAGATGAAATAGAATACTAAACAGCTGGAAATATATGAACTTCATTCTAATATAATACATAGAGATTGCATTATTACTTACACGGGTGGAGAAATTGTGGAAAGCAATATTTGTACTTACGATTAGCTACATACGAGTAGCTATGTGACTACACACATTTATGTAAATGTAGTTATAATGACTAGGATTAATAGCCTGCCTCAATGCATCCCTGCTCTTGACAACTCCACCTTCTCATTATTATTCTGAAAATGTAACTGATCTCTATTTTATTTTCAGGAGTGGCTGTGAGTTCCAGTGTTTTCACCATCACTGCTATGAGCATAGACAGGTAACCAGTTACTTAATATGCAATTTCAATTTCCATAACATTTTATAGCATGTCATGTCAATTTCCTCTGCGTTTATCATTGTTTAATGAACTGTGTATGGCCTAAATTGGGCGTATATAAATAGCACTACTTATTTATTTACTTTTGTGCCCTTGCAGATACATGGCCATCAGACATCCAATGAGCCGAAAAATTATTAATCGGAGAACAACGAGAAAGGTACCTTAAAATTATATGACATAATATATTACTGTACCTATACATTACAATATGTACCTATAATATCTAAAATGAGATCATAAAGGTATACTACTCACGTTGATACTTCAACCTTCAAATTTATTTTTTATTCACAATAGGTCATAGTGATTTTATGGATCATGGCTCTGCTGATATTTTCACCGCTGCTGTATATACGGAAGTCTGATGGCTTTAAGATAAATATGGATGACGAGTTCCTATATTGTGTCGAGGTAAGTAATTAAATTATACAGTTACACCGGATCTACATATTTATACACGGTTTCATTCAATTTTTCTACTTATTATGCAGAAAATAGGAGACATCTTATCTATAAGTAACAGCCTTGAGCAATCTCATGTTTAGTATAACAATATTTTTAGCATTGGTCTCTATATTTTTGTGGAATAGACATGTTATATAATTTTTGAGACATTGCACATAATGGTGGTGTGTAAAAGGACTCTTGTGGGACCATGCAAACCTCAAGCCATATAGGAAAATTTCTTATATCCGTATCCAATTACACATTCTCTACATTAACATCAGCGAACCAAATAGACAGTCTCTACAGGGGCATTCCTTTAGATCGGAATCCTTATACTGTGTAACTAAAGCAAAATATATAAACCCAAATTAGATTAAATATGGTCAATTCAACAATTCTAATTTACATAACTTACACCAAACTGGGCGATAACAAAAACTTTTGGGTACCAAGTCTACATCTCTTTAATCTGTTTTTGCAACACACTGTATGAATATAAGTATTATATTTATACTAACGGCAAAGTTTAATGAACTGGAAGTTAATCCTGTTAAGTAGAGGAAAACAAACTAAAGTGCCCTATGTAGATACGTAATGGTAATTTCCGCTTATCGTTATACTTTCAGTCGTGGCCGGATACTTTATCTCGACGCAGCTTTGGAACTTTCTGCTTCATCATTGTCTACGCCATTCCAGGAGTTGTGGTTGTCGTTGGTAAGCTTCTTTCATGTGAAATTGTTTAATGTACATCCCTCCTACACTCCAATTCTATGAAAAATAAAGAATGTAGGTAGATGACTACGAAAATATTCAGTTGCTGGATTGCTTGTCTAGGGCGGCCAGTGGATGAGATGCTATATCAGAATGAGGAATATCTGGATATGAATAGTTACACATTTTGTTCACTCACTCAATTCCAGAATTATCCAATAAATGAATAATTCCATTTGAAAACTCCATGTTGCCTTGCTGTTATAGTATCTCTGCTGAATGCACTGGTTCATCCATAATGCAAATTAAGTGTACTCAATGTTATGTCATTTGCACTCAATGTTGACACAAAACTTTCCATTGAAAATTAAAAGAGAGTCTGCTAAATTTGCATTACCATTACGAAAGTTAAAAACGTAATTTCCTCCACAATTGTTTCATTTCTTGACTCCTTCATACATATTCAATTACTCGTAGATTATGGCTGCAGTAAAAATGTATCAATTGATAATGATAGTAGTAGTCTAGCAGTATTCTTAATGCACCAGTTCTGCAGAATATTTTACTTGCAAACGTTTTGTTATAAAAATCTATCACATAACGAAACATTAATACAAGCTAAAAGCTTGTTAATTTCCCTTGCAGTCCCCATGTCTGCCTGTATATGTGCTACTGAAATATTTACTATATAAACTGCAGTCATTATTTTTCAAAAATTAGCTGAGACTCCCTTCCCCAAGGAATTGTTTGATCTAAATATAAATACTAGGGATAATGACATTTGTCTGTACTACATATTTTATATAATTCGGATATATATTTACATGTAAATCTTCCTTGTATATTGTAACCTTGTAACATTTTGCGGTAATATTGCAGCTATTGGTTTATGCATGTACTTACAATAATATGTAAGAGGAATCTTTTTGCGTATAATGATTCATCTAATTCTTTCTGAAATCAATAGCTTATTCTCTGATGGGACTGAGACTTTGCTCTCGACAATTGCTTCCCGAGTATCAGATGACACACGGACCACCAGGCTCTCGAAATGATCTTTCCAACTGTGACTCCGTTAACTCTTCGTGGCAGGTAACGAACATTATAGTTCAACTGAATCATTATTATTTTCTTTAACATTCCCATGAAGTTGGAAAAGGCATGAACTGACTAGGCTATTGTTACACAACTAAGAACAGTATCAGATCACCATTCATCAAACTTTTAGTTCGTTGACTAAGTCAACTATTAAATTTTACAGACACAATTACGTCAATGGCTAAAGTTTCCTAGACATTATTAGGAAAGTCCGCCTAAGCGAAAGAATATATTTTACGAATATGTATGTACCTAGTACAATAGGAACATAGACACGATATAAATATAACTAAGGAGCCTAGACAGGATATAAATATAACTAAGGAACCTAGAAATATAGCTAGATTTCAAGACCTCGACGAATAAAAGGCAAACTCCTATGTACAACCGATAAACCACTCTGACAATAACACCACAGTCTTTAATGATGAACGATGGGTCATGAACTTCGACAATGTAGTCTTCAATTTTCCAACAACGGTTTTCATTTGAATTATAAATATAGGTACATTAAACAGACCGACGAAGGGAACTTTCATAACTTCCTAGTACTTATAAGGAACATCAAATTCATAAACTACGGTGTCTAGTCAACTTCATTCAAGTTTGCTTGAGTAACCACTTCGAGTCGATTGAGGTTAAGTTGAGATGAGATTTGAGACTGCTGCAGTATTATTTACAGAACGCAGAGTCAACCGCAACATCACAAAAGAAGAAACTCACGTAGGTTGTAGGTAGGTATGTTTCATGCAATATTACAGATATTATGGTTAGGGACGCGGACGCGAATGCATTTGTCTGCAACCAACTTAAGTATGTACCCAATGTACCCAACGGAAATGAAGACAGTGTAGTATAAAGACAAACACAGCTTCTCTATAAAACTAAAAAAATAATAGCATATGTTCCCAAACCTTTTTGTGCTTTTTTCTACTGCCATTTTTATGTACAATTTTTTATATAATATATTGTCAATTTACACGCATCAACAACAGTTAATTGCCTGTAATGCTTTCTTCACATTTAACAATCTTGTGTATAGGTATATAATGTATATTGCAGTTGTATATTACCTACACTACGTTTCAAAGTCTGAATGCTGCGGCAGAATAATTCATGATCATATTATAATATATTTACTACCAACATATGATAATCCAAAAATTACATGGAGAAAGTAGGAGAAAGCTGGTGCATTAAATTGCCTGTGTTACCAGTTACCACACACATTGAAAAGTTTTTTATAGTACATTTCTTTGCTCACAATAAAAGAATTGTATTGCACATTTTTTATATACTAGATTTACGATATTACCAAGTATTTTTCTTAACTGTGTGGGTGGCCTTCTAGTACTTATATGGTAATGTAGTAGTATTTGTTGCACCACCGTAGAATCATCATCGTCTGATATTTTTTATACAATTGCGTGTTGTGGATTTTCCAGCGCTAGTCTGCTTAGAGACATCTTACTACATGTAGATGTTTCCCTTAGTATTGCACGGTAAACATCCCATTATTATATTTAATTTGAATCTACTTTCTTCGGGATTTCTCTTCTAGATAGAAAATACAAAATGTCATGATTTTGCATTTAGTTCAGTCAAGCGTTTGTATAAAGTTTCATGGGGGTAAGTTATTGTTACTTTATGAATCAACGTTTTCCGCTGTTGCAATGCAGCAAGCACGGATTTGTACAGCTGCATGTATTTAGTCTTCAAGGATGCTGCAATTATCTACGATGTACTTTAACTTTTACATAACTACTTTACAAGAACAAGTTTTAATATTATTACATTGTGCATGTATATATAACAGTTTATCCTCACGAACAAGCGTTGGAATAAAATGGCTTGGAATGGACTACTACAACAAAATATAGTTTCTGCATGACAAGATTCTGCAGTTACTTTAAAATTACTAGACACCACGAATACGATTAAAGTTACAGTTACTGAAGCTACTTTTGCTTTCTAGTACAACTACGTGATTTATTTAGTCTTTATTCTCTACATTTCACCGTTGTAGTCACGTAAATAGTTTTAGCTACTACAAATATTAACTACACCATTAAAGACGCTATTGCAGACCATATAACTACGCTTATCTGAATAATTGTTTTCATCTGAACAATTTCAGTTAAAACAATTAGCAAAACCAACGATAAGACGCTTTAATTATCATTAGTAAGCACGAGTAAGATATAAATCACTAGATTACGTTCATTCCAAATTGTATCCCCATATATCCTCATATATCATCATAACCAATATCTTAAGTCAGAAAAGTGAAAAGTAAAGGAATGCTTACTGCAATTGAAAGATAATTATCGATAAACTGCATACCTAACTACAACTTACCGCTGTTAATTTCTTAACAAATTACTATAGGTAAATTATTAACGTCCATGCAAGAAAATATATGTACGTAGACATAAGATGAGAGTATTTATCACCGTTGTAAATTGTACTATTTCGATGTAGAAAGAGAAGGCAACTTATTATTAAATGCATTACACGTGCATAGAATGTTTACTCGGAATGTTTACCCATTAAACAGTCACCAGATCCATACGGTATAACTTACCTATAGTACCTATCAAAGTTTCATGATTGCTCATTGCGGTACAAGTCAAATAGGAATGGATACACATGTAGGCTACATTTATTGCATAAAATAAGTCAATTCCGTCACTCAGTTCGAAGAAAGTTTTATATAAAGATGATTTTGTCTCAATGGTACCATTAAAAATTCTCATCTTTCTCTAATGGTCACCAATATGGAGAATTAGGGAACAAGTTGAACCAGAAATAGGATCAGTCTGGTTGGGCTACCTAAAGTACCAAAAATGCATTTTTGTTGTGGGGAAATTAGAACACGCCCTTGTTCTCGATGTTCCCTACTTCGAATGCAGTTACTGTCTTGTAGTAATTGTGGTTTGTGAATGTGGTGAAAGTCAGTCGATAATTTTAGGCTCAATTTCTGCTGTATTAAAAGCGAAATTAATCTACTTGTCTATTCACAGGTATCAGCGGCCGGTGGACGTCTCATCCGGGAAAGACGGCGAGTTGCAAAGATCCTATTGATCCTGGCTCTAGTTTTTGCATTCTGCTGGCTTCCATATAGCGTCCTGAGTCTCATTCTGGATTTAAAATCGAAATCCGAGAACGACTCTGATGATAGTGAGATGGCTTCGGGAATGCTACCATTTGCAATCCTTCTGGGACACGTAAATTCTGCTGTCAATCCCTTACTGTACTGTCTACTCAGTAAAAATTTCAGAAGAAGCGTTACCGAGCTTATAAGACATCCTACAAGAGCAGTTCGAGGACGTCAGCACTGCAAGGTTCGAAAAAAATACCTACTTTAATATTTATTTGTATACGTATAGTAGGCCGTGACGTGGCCTTCATTGATTTTGCCAATTGCGATCGCACAAGTGCAACGAGTAACTTTATATTCAACTGGAGTTAAAAGAAGCTTCAGGTTAACATGGTAATTGGGAAAATTAGGCTTCAGGAGACCGAGTAGGTTGCCACCTTCAAAATAAGTAAAGCCAATTCAACATAAATGTACACAACGTTGACGCAAAGGTAATGGTACCACTAATAATACTAATGTTAGTATTTGTTCAATTTGGGGGCGAACAGAGCAGAAAAGTAGAGTAGATTAGAGAGAGCAATGCCCAATAATAGTGTTAAATCTTACGTCTATCCGAATTTGTTAAGTATCTCGCTTAGCTGAGTATTAAACCATTGAAACTCTTCAGAAATACCACCAGACACAACTGAGTTGACACATTAGAAGCATAAACGTGTTTTTAAAGAAATGAATGTGAAGTATTTCAGACAAATCCCTTTTGGCGGAAAATGGCACTGAATATTATATTGCCTGATGTTAAAATCTCTTTCGTTGTGGTTGATTAAAATTTAATATGCCTTACGAACCCACATGTTGGCCTTGGCTTCGAGTTTGAAAAAAGTCAAGCCACACCATGATTTTTCCTAGAACTGTCTCTCACTTTCCCCATTTCTAGTTTCACAAAAAGTAATCTTGGAGACAGGCTGAAAATTGACATGTACTCTTTGACACAGAAATGTGTTAGTCGTAAATAATGCTTAAAATAATAATACTAATCCTATACGTTATTGCGCTTATATTTCTCAAAGTAATACTTATGTACTCCTGAGGAAAGTAAACCCGGTTAACTACGTTCTACGCAATAACACTAAGTGGTAGTGAGCAATTTTCCAGAAAACGTACAGTACTGCTAAATATGTATTTGTTTCCATTTCTTTCGTCGTTTCACTTTTATTTTACTGTTAGCTATTTGACGACATCCTCCCAATTCTACTTTCACATCCCACTTTCACCGTGTACCAAATCCCTACTTTTCTTGAGCAACCTGCTAGTAATTCAATTAAACATTAGGCACAGTTTTCTAATGACACACTTCACTATTTAATGACACTGTTTAATAGATAGTTTATAAATAGTTCATACAATTCCATACAATCTGTGTCAAGTGTTGTTCGTATACCTACGGCATCTTACTAAACACTACGTGCTACTCGTACAACTCTACATAATTTATTGGATCGCATAATTTGTGCAAGCCGTGAAAGTATTATGCACGCGTTTGTAAAGTTTAAATCTGTTTGCACTGGTACACAAGAGGCATATTGTATTATTGCCTTTTACAACACGAAACGGCTTTAAGATTACAGATTTCTGCCTTTTTCTCGGATTTGAGTATTCTGTACGAAATTTACATGATGAAATGATGATGCACACATAGCTATCTGGAATCTACAGTGCTGCACAAAATGATCCGACCATCATAAACTTTCACCACAGTTCAATACTATTAATCATTGAAAGTCACAATTAAAAAGTGTCATTCCTTGTATGCTCACTGGAATTTAGGAATTTTAGTTTGCAGTTGAATTCATTTAAAATATACGTAATTCTGGATTTCTTGCACTTTAATACATATTAGTATTATAGTATTATCTCCAGGTTTAGCACTTTAAATGTGGAAGTCGGAAGTAATGTAAAGTGTTAAGAAATTGAGGGCTCACTCTGTATATTTGTATTATAAGTGGAAGCTTATACTGGTGAAAGCATGATGATTGGAGCCTTTTGTGTAGCACCGTAGCCTAGTATATCCGGCTGAGTACACTTAAAACACTATTCAATTATTCACTAGAAGAGGGAATAAAGAAATGACAAGACGGAAAGTGTCTTATACAGACAACTACCCTAACGAAAATATTCCAGGCCTTCTACGTGTGCTAGGCAACAAGAAAAGATCACCTAGAATGCACATGTAAA
>JAQFYC010003557.1:0-20354 GCA_034694165.1 Tomocerus mixtus
TTGTTAATAAGAAACATTTAATAATTTTGTGATTACGACGATACAGGAGGACATCCGTTTGCACCGGTTTATTATTTAGCTAAAGGTAGGCAGTAGGCAGTATGTAGTAAGTAGCATAAGTAACTAACTAATGCTTTTAACTTTAACAATTATAATATTGCTTCCATTATTTCTTAGAGTAAGTAATTACATATTCAAAATGTTAACCTCACTTCTTGTTCAGGCTTTCAGCCAATAATCACGCCAAGTCGATGAATGAATGGCATTGTACCCTGAACTCAAATCAAATCAAGCCAAGTAGAAATTAAAATGATCTGTGATTAGTATGTGAGTAGGTGAATTGTATAATATTATTTAGCGAGACATGATCGTGAAGAATCATGATGTGTGTGATGTGATATGATATGATGATAGCTTCACTTTGCCCTCTGCTCAATTTGGTATTTTATGAATGAAATGACTTTCACTTTAGAGCCATAGATGAAATACGGTTGGACAATCATGCGATGTGTGCTATATAAACGTGCAAAGCTTTGTTTATACATAAAGATATACAATGCATTGCAGTAACTTGCTTATTGTAGTTTAGGTACGTTATATTACTAAATGTGTTCAGTGTTCAGTAGATTTGTCAGCAATTCACTTTTATTTAGCCACACATAAAATATTGTTAATTAAATCCATTTTATTGTACAAGCAAAATATATAAACATTTTTCAATAAACTGAAACCTATACACATACACAATTATACGCAATTATTATTGCTATTATTTCTTTAGTACTGGTTGTTCAAATTGCAGTAATTGCAATTTACTTTTTACAACTTTTTAATTTTCATGGTTTATTTTTAAACTTTAAAAAACTCCTTTTAGAATTACATATCCTTAACTGTTGATATGCAGGTATGTTATCGATAAGAATGAACTTTTGTCGCCTAATAAGATTACAATTGTCTAATAATAATAAGCTAATGAAAATGTATTGTAGTCACCACTTACTTCCTATATTATGTTACCTGATCAGCATTTCAGCATAACAGTGACTCAACTCAAACTCAACTTCCTTCCGTGAAATATTCAGATTTCAAGGTGCTTTGTAGTTACTGTTACTTCCATGCTACATCCATATATTGACTATTTAACTATGCATAGGTATCATATCTGATTGCATTATGATAACAAAAGATGTGTCTTCCCTAGTTTTATACCATGTAACATGATAGCTAGTGATTTTATTCTGTTTTGCTTGTCAGTCAGTGTGTATGTTGTATATTACGTATCTGTAGGTATAGTTAGTTATGGAGGAAGAGAATAACATTTAGGCCAATACAGATATTGGCAATATCACATTGGCTCACAAAAAGATATAAATAACTCGTATCTATTGGTGTTGACTATATGAAGTAAGATTTTGTACAATAGCCAACAAAGTGTGAACTGTGAATGTGAAGTGGCCAACATCAAGGTAAATAGATGGACAATTGCATTATTGTATTCGTTTCTGAATATGACAGCGTAAACATGAAAGCCTGACTCTCCTAATCCATAGACCATAGTACCAGAGGCAGACCACAGATTATCTAATACTAACGAAACGACTAATGTGTTTAAATCACTTGATAATGATCTTGCACTCAACAATACTAACTCACATAGCGTAGAGATGCTATTGTATTTTATATGGGCATTGGACTTCATACACTACAAAACAGAATCTTTCATTTCATTATTGCTATATAAGCAGATTCCCACCAGTATTATCTTTTTTAAGATTATTATAAATTATACGTTATTACTACAAATATACATAAATTTGACTTTGACAGGACTCTATCGTGTTTGATACACTGTGCACTATTGTACAATTTATATAGTTACACAGTTGCAAGTTGAAATAGTATTTAAGAAATCAATTTATGACAATAAGCAATTTTATTATGTGGACACCTTGCCTTCCTAGTACTGCCTATGTATGAAACGAGTTAATAAAATTGTACAATCTTAATTCATCTTCTTATTAATAACATAAAGTAGTCATTCGTGCAATGGTACTCAAATACAAATCGCATTAGGATGATGAAAATTTTTTATATACTCACAGCATACCTAATAAACCATGGCAAATAGGGATATAATGAATGGATCGGAGCGAACATGGCAAAACAATTTGAGTCTCACAGTGCTCCACATGGCACAATACGCATTTAGCCGAGTCACACCTACTTAATAGTAGACACCAATTGTTCATAAACGTTCCTAAGCCCATATATACAAGTGCGCCAAGCTGCATCGTGTATTGGGCTTAGTTACTAAGCAAAGATAAATAGAAAAAAATAGAAAAAAAGTCCATAAATAATTGCAAATTACGTTTATTGTTAGCAAAAAACATATTATTGTAAATATATATTATTCTTAATATTACTGGGTCTAGCACTGTAGAGGTCAATACAATCTTTTATCCTACCTCTTGGGGAATCATAATAAAAGGTCTTTTTATACACTATATTCAATATTTTTAAGGAAGAAAATTCAAACAGGATATATGTGGGATTCCAATAAAGAATGACCCATTTGGTAGAGTAAGCTCTCAGAATTAGCAATGGCCGTTTGGCTCTAAGATTACCCAACAGCATATGCATGAAAACCCGAATCCTATGATACGAGCAATGCGCTTTTACATAGTATTAATTATAATGCTGGCAAAAATTTTAGAGCGCTGATTACGAATAAAATATTGACAAAGCATACTCACCGACTGAAGCGCTATGTGCCCAGCGCGCGAAGGTATAAGCTGATAGAACCGTAGATATTTTTGGTGAACAAGGGGATTTAAGGGCGCTGATTACGAATAAAATAATAGTAAAGCGAAATACTAAACGGCTGAAGCGCTATGTCTAGAGCGCGCACGTGTTGAAGTTACAAACTACTTGAATGATCAAATTTTTTGGTGAATTTCAAAAACCTCTATTTAATCAAAAAGATTGAATATTCTAGGTGTTTGGAGTTTCAACATGTGCGCGCGCTATGTATAGCGCTTCAGCTTTTGAGTTTTTCGCTTTGGTAGTATTTTATTTGGAACCAGCGTCTTCAAAAAAATCCCCATTTACCAAAAAGATTGAATATTTAAGTAGTTTGTAATTGCAACATGTGCGCGCGCTATGTATAGCGCTTCGGCGGTTGAGTATTTCGCTTTGCCATTATTTAATTCGTTATCAACGCGCTCAAAAATCCCTGTTCACTAAAAAGATCTACGATTCTATCAGTTTGGGATTTGAATACCTTCGCGCGCTTGGCACATAGCGCTTCAGTCGTTGAGTATGTTTTGTCAATATTTTATCCTTAATCAGCGCTCTAAAATTTTTGCCAGCCTAATAATTAACACTATGTAAAAGCTCATGACTTGTATCATGGGATTCGGGTTTGCATGCATTGGCTGTTGGGTTAGGTTAGAGCCAAACGACCATTGCTAATTCTGAGAGCTTACTGTAGTAAATGGGTCATTCTTTATTGGAATTACACATATTTCTACAAAAGTTAAGTAGCGAAATTATTGAAGAGTGTAAGTATATTATTATTTATTATTATAATACCTATATAGTTCAATACAAATACTAAATGGATTGTAGCCACTATTTCTATATTTATAATATATAATAATTATAACTATTATTTCAGATTTCTATTCACTATTCAAATTGATAAATCAAAAGAATGAAAAGTGGAACTTTACATTCTTTTGTACTTTTATTTGCTTCAGTTTCAATAGCCTTTATCTGAGTAACATACGAGTGTCCAATCGTATTCAATTCTTCCTGAGACAAGTTTCGACTAAATAATATTTCCCCATCTGAATTAATTTCAAGAAAATCAGAATCTACTGTAAATGAATAAGACCCCGTGGACAACACTCCAATTTTTTGTCCTCCTAGATCAAGAATGTTACTTTTGGAGGGATGTGTAGTCACTTTAGCATTATAGAAATTGACCGGAGCGTCACTTGTTCCAAAACAGTAAGATTGTGCAATCAATACCTTGCAATTAGCATCTTCCACATTAACAGTAATTGAAACATTCGTTATATTATAGCCATCATTTGCAGTCAATATTATTTCGTATATTCCTGGAACGATATTTTTGGTTTTAAGATAAAGTTCAATTTTGAAGTCGACGGAAGGATCCCGATAACCGCCGTCGTCGTACGGAGTAACAGTAAAGTTGACAATATCAGACCTATCCACGGAAAACTTTACGTTTCTGAAGTCATCGTTACTATCCCTGTCCCTTGCCCAAATTGGTAAGTCCTTTGTGAACGGAAGAGATTCGGGCCAGGAAATAGGAACACTGTAATTATATTTTTCTAACGAAAAGAAAGGTGCTGTGGGGATCACATCAGAAACTCTAATGATTACGTCTCCATTTTCTATTTGTGTACCGTCAATACACCTCATGAACATATTTGGCGCTATTGCGATTCCACGAAACTCTTCTATGTATAATTTATATTCAGGTTTTATCGTAAGTGATATTGTTTGATTTTCTCCGCTTCCAGATAATTTAGCAATTAATGGACACGGGTAGAAGCTATCGTCGAACTTTACAAATGCTATATTATAACATTCTCCATCCCTATATTTTATAATAAAAGCTTGTGTAATTCTTGATAAAGTACTATGATCTCAATGTAAATATATATGTATACACGTACCAAAGTGGAACATCGAGAGGATAATCATTCCCAATATAGATGGTGCTCAGCATGCTGCTCAACCCACAGCTTTCTATAGAAAGAAAAGCGGAACAAATGTAATCAGTCATTTATATAACCAGACAGACAGACAGATACAATAAAACCATAAAGGAGACAAGCTCCTTAATAAAATGTTACAAAAAAGAGTGCCGAACACTTCTAAAGTTAATATATCTAATAGTCGAATCAATTAATTTATAATGGAGCCACTAAACGTAGACAATAAAGGAAATAGTTTGTAGAAGGGGGGTTACCTTTTGTAAGAACGTTTCCCACTAGAAAAAATATTCCTAGAATAATTACAAAGTGGTTTCTGGCTTCAATAATCATTTTGAACACTGTTCTTTTAGTACACAATACAAAATGTCCGGATTTTACTTTTACTTTGTATTATTTTTTATTGACTTACTAGCTTGTGCAACCAATGCAATTAAGTAAAAGCTATGAATCTCATACATGTCTTTTTATGGTAAAAAAATCTGACTAATGAATCGTTAACCTTAATTATCGGTAAAACGCCAAGCTAATTATAAAGCTTTCAGCTAATTGTTTGGGAAATTCTAGACACGGAGATTTTATCAGCCGTAAACGTTTATTTATTATTAATATGCAATGTTCATGATAACTTTCCAACTTCCTTTATAAGCACAAATATTAATTACTATTTCCACTAAAATTTAAATATTTTAAGTAAGCAATAACCAGTAATCATTTTTGATAGTTACAGAAAACGAGAGCAGTAAAGAATACATAAAAATATTAATTGATGTATAATACGTATGTATGAATCTTTCCCAATATGCTAAACACAGTTTGTAATTGTACAGTGCGCCTCTAGATTCTAATCCATTACCTTATAAAGTATTCACAGGTAAAATATATTATTCATGATATTTAAAATTCTATATATAAAATTCTTTTACACTAATCGAAGCTTTGTACCCAATACAATGGTATATGAAAACAGAATTCAAAAAAGTTGATACCTTCAAAAGTTGTTGCCGGAAGACGATCATCGGACGGACGCAGCCAAAAGCCGGCGACAACATTTTCTTAGGCCTATCCTACCCATGTTAAACTCCACTTTCCTCTCACTCACTCACCGTCACTCCCATAAATGGATCTGCAATCTGCAATCGATTCATTAATAAAGATTCATTGTTTGATATAGTCACTTAATATTATTAATTGTGTTAAAAACATTCATTAAATACAGCATTAGCATTAAATTCCAGTAAAGATCAAGATACAAAAACATGCATTTTCGTGAACCTCTGAGAATCTGAGAATTAGAGGATGTCTTCGTCTCGTCTCTTTATTTAAAAAAAAGTGTTATTGCAAATGTAAACATAATATTATAGAAGTAATGATCATAATTTAGCAAAGATGTATTTTTAATGGAGATAAGTACATAACTAAATCCTTTTTCACATCATGATTCGCATTATGTACCCTACTGAAAGTACTAAATACAGGATAAGAGTGTTGTGTCGTCGTCTTATGTTTCAGAGGATATTTATATTTCACGACTTTTGTTCAGAGGAGGTAGCAAGGAACATTAATTATCGATAAGGTCACTTCTCTTCATCCTGAGAAGTAAGTATCTAAATATCCATTGTTACATTCTGAGTAAATATTAGCTTACTAGTTTATTACATACAGCCCTAAGCAAACCACACATACTTTTTACCTTAGACCTTACCACTTAATGAATTGTACTATGTATATTAAGTAGTACGTTCTATGCTAACTGAGGGAAGGGATACATTACACAGCTATAGGTAAAGGAATCAAACAAAACCACATCCTCGACTTTGTAATTGCTACTTGCTTATATTTACATACACGGTAGTTTCTACTAAATTATTTGCACAGAATTCTAAACTGAATCTCTATTATTTGTTAGCCTTTCTTCCTTTTGATAACGAAAAATATACATTCAGTATACATCTGTTTCTTAATCACAACACCTACCTCAAGAACAAGATTCCCTTTTGTTTTACAATCACATTAGCATATCTGTACTATTCCGCATTCTCAAATACTTATATGCTTATACTGTGTATTTCCATTTGCAGTAAGGTTCACTAAATGTGAAAATGAAGCCAAAGATAAGACTTGAGCATACATCAGTATACTAATCAAACCATCATTGTTAATTTGTTTTTGGAGAATGTAAAATGGCAATTAAATGCTAATTAGCCATGCATTTGTAATTTGGGCTGCGAAGTATGTACAAAGCACAATTAAATGTTTGTACATACATTACAAATATATTAGTTTCATGCTAATGATACCTTACGACTTGTTAAATGTTATTTTATGTTTTGCTCATACTACAGATAGTAAGATATATAAATCTATTTAAAAATCAAATCACTTACAATTCAAGGTAGAGATAAAAAGAAATATCAATTCCATACAATTCCATACCTACAGACTTATTTCAGTTTTTCTCTCCTAAAGAAACACTGTAAAGATTTCTTACTACGTAATAAATATCTTACAATAAAAATATGCCATCTAAACTGAAGCATAGCTTAAACAAGAATTTATCTCACTTAAAGATGTCAACATTAATTAACTAAATGCCCCCTTGACTTTGACGTTCGCATCCGTTGCATCATTTGTTTCAGAAGAGACAATTAGAGACAGTCGGTATTAGTAATATCACTGCGTCATTGTCATCATCATTTGCATCAATAAGTAAAGAGGAGAGGGAGCTGTGCTGTGTTATATATTTAGATGAGACAAAATTGTGTAATGTATTTGTACTTATGAAGCGAGTTACAAAATTATGTATGTATATATTTATTATTACCTTTCTTAATGTATGTCTAGATGAAAGGAATGCTAAAAGTGATTTATGCTCGTAGTGTAGAATAATTACTTACTAGTTAAAGGTGGGTGATCTACTATATGTAATAACATAATGTTTAAGTGTGTAGTTCAAGTATTTAAAGGTGTACTTTAGTTTAGAGTGACAATGACAAGAGAATTAAGGCACACCAAAGCACACCACGCCATGGCACACCATACGAAGAGGAAAGGGCTTGTCTTGCCTTGACTCAACTTAAACTGTCTGTTCTCTTCTCTTCTTCTCCTACTGACTAAAATAAAGGTTCTTCATAATAATATTGCATCGAGGAACTTCAATTCAATCAACCAAAGCCATGCCATTATGTATTTATTGTTGTCTGCATTGTTAGTGAGAGGAAAGGTATTTGTGATTGAAATCGAGTAGGATGTTTATGTTATGTAAAGAGATTATTAGATGTAGGAATTTAAATAGGTGAGCTCAGTTCAGTATCGTTTCGCTGCTAAAGATTGACAATTTGATTTCAGGCTTGGCATAGTAATACATTAATACATAACATTATATAATATATGTATTTTCATATGCGCAATAATAATGTACGTAAGTTAAACAAGGTCCGGATATGTATTACCTTAAGGGGACGTTACAACGCGGGCGTCAGCGACGAGAAGATCGCCAGGGCAAGTTAGACAAAATGTATAACATTTCGGAAGACCATCTTTCTGGCTAGGGTACAGGTGAATAGGTGAATGATTTTTTTATGTAGACATTTTTATGGCCTAAAGCAATTTTTGAAAAAAGTTTTGAGTTGGGACTTAAATGCCAACTATTGGCAATAAAGTTCAAATATCTGCAGAATTATGTGCTCTTTCCAATGAGCCAAATAACAACAAATCCCAATTTGGATCCCATTGAAGAGATTATTTCTTCATCTAAAATCCACAGAAAGAGAAACCCGGAGAAAGTAAAAATCTTTCCTCCACCAATCAACTTTCTCTAATTTTACCAAGTTTGCTTGGTGGTGCTCCCTTAAAAATCTTAATAATATATAAACATGCAAATATTCAGCAACAATTTTGAAAATATGTCCCGAAAAAAACTAAAAATCCTAAAAAGTTTCGGAAAAGAAAGCTAAAAAGAACAAATTACAACTATGTAACTTCCTTCATAGATTCCTATATATTAAAAAGCTATCGTGCAAATATTTAAACTTATTTTCTATTTTCTGCGGAAAAGTCAAGATATCCAAGCTTAGGCCATTTTCCTTTACAATATGTAAATATATATTTTCATGCATATCCGATCCTTTGTTATTAGTATTCTATATAGATGATATACGATGTAAAAGTAATAATTAACAATAGAGATGATGAGGGAGTGGAGATTTTTGTATTGCAAGTGGCCTGGCCTGGTCAGGCGATTAGAATGGAGTGCAGTGCATTATGGAGAATGTAAAATGCAAAGGCAGGCAAGGCAATAATAATGTTATCGGAGTTCAAAGAAAGAATGGACTTTAATTTGAATTGATGTGGGAGTCTTAAATTACACGATAGCTAAAACTAAAGTAATAAATGTTTTATATTATTGTATGGGAACGTTTAGTGTACTGTACTGACTTCTCTTGACTTGACTTACTTACTTATATTATTATGTACTTTAGGGTCATGTTTATGCTTGAATTAATAATGTTAGTTGTGTATCTAACCAAATCATATTCAATCAACACATACATATACTCATGTAATATTTAAAATACAAATGTAAACGAAATATTGAATGAAACTTACTTAGGCCTTTATACTAATATAACAGGGCAGTGCCTTATAGGTGCCTATTTACTACGCTACCTACAGAATAACCGTTCAATGTTATTTTATGAAATGTGATGCAATTCTCTAAACTCGAGTATCTAATTATGCATTTACTCATTGTTTACCCATCCATCCAGCTCTCCTTCTCCTCCATTTCCATATTAGCTGCTAAATTAGCCACAATTGGCCTTTCTGACTTGAGTTATTGACACGTTTTTTGTTGTAAATTTACGCTATATTATTATCCCATTCAAATCCCATGGAGGAAGGTGCACAGTTAAACAATGCAAAATGATATGATATTTTGTATGTATGTACATTTTAGTATTTTATACTTATAAAAGTCATTTGACAATGTTGACGTTTGCGTTTACTTATGTCTTGATTATATAGTGAATTCGATTGGACATTGACAGAGAAATAAGAAGAATTAGTCAAGTTGTCTTGTCTCTATTATGCTTTTAGAGATGAAATGCACATGTAAGAGATATTTGTGTCTGATTTGAAGTTTAAGAGTGTGAATGAACGTTTGAATTGACGTAGACTTGGTTTTAGTAATATAGTGCTAAAGGAATTGCTATTGATTTTTGGTTTGTCCCTCAAACTGAAAAAGTGGGCTTGGTTAGGTTCGCATTTGAGTTAAGTGCTTAGCTTGTGTTGGGGTATGTTATAATAAACGCACGGGCTCGGCACTTGTTAGACAACAACATTAAAGTATCGCCTAATAAGAAGTGCACACCTTTTAGGTGTAATGAATTCGAAAATGAAATACAATACTTACTTATGCACATTATATTTGTATGCAACCACATCCAATCCACATTCACTTATTATTAGAAGAGGTAAACATCTCTCTTGATCTCTAGCATCTTGGACTGGCCTGGCCTGGCTTGGCCTGGAGAACTTATGTCTTTATTTATTTATGTAATTTTGCTGGAGGCAAGTTTTCCAGAGTTTAAATTTTCATTTTATATCCCATATTTCAAATTAAGATGTTATACCTACCTAGGGTCTCTTACGTATTATTTTTTACCAGGATGGGTCATTATTTTACCTGTATTTCATACCTGTACTTAAATATCTTCAACTCGCATCTCAAGTAGAGGCAATAATAGTAATATCTATTATTACAATAGTTAACCTTCGGAAATACATAATTATCCATTCAATGTTGACAGAGTGGTAATAGCTTTTGCTAGGGAGGGGGTACAAAAGTGCTTATATACATTGCATACCTACTGTACAGTCTTTAACATTTACATCTGTCTGTATCTTACATGATATGTACATTGTACAGGTTCCCTGACTTAAGTGACTGATTGTCTCTGTGAGTAAGAGTTGTGTGGAATATGCATTACATTTAAGTGCCATAGCTAACCCTGCTAATCAGGAATCTATTTATTTGCACATTATCCAGTAATAATGCCAATTTGCATGGTACCTTTTACGCTTATTTGTTTTTCCAGCTTACGTACCTTATCAAATACATGCCTTGTTATATTGTACGTATTTTTACATACTATATGTGTATAGTGGTTGCATATTTATAATCGTAAAGCTTCCTGAGCTAAATAGTTCATTTCACTTTTGCAAAACAGTACACATTGAGTTATGTACAGTTTAAATGGTAATTCTTAAATAAAGTTTATTAAATTAATTTCTATTCTACAAACAGCAGGTGTTCAGTAAACTGTAGATGGCCAATATACTATTACCTCAGAAGAATGTATTGTTAATGCAAGTTGTAACGCTTAATAGTCTATAAATAAATACTAAACTATTGAGATTGAGATCATTAAGATGAGACAAACATTAAAAATGTGGTTGCTACTCGTAAAACATTTACAACTTAATTATCCTATAGAATAACGAATACGTAAGGTGTCTGGTTAGTTAAAATTGTAAAACCAGTAAACACTACTCTTTAGAATCTCCTCTTGAATAATTAAAATAATTAACAAATAAAAAATATACTTATGCAAACATTTGCTAACTCGGTAAAACAGCACGAGGAAGCGATGGCGTCAAGTGTAATTATCATATCGGAATTAATTTGCGAATAAAATATAAATTGTCTACTTATAAGTGACAAGAATTTCTACACCTACACACTACATAGCAATATAAATACTATTTGTATTTGTAAATACAAGGAAAACAAAACTATTACACTTCTTTAAAATTCCAGAAGCAGTAAGTTAAGTAGTAGCATGCCTTACCTTACTTAACACTTTAAGAATCTGTAGGATGATCTCTTCAAATATTTTGCCTTCGTTTTAATTTATTGTATTTGCAACCATTTAAATATTAACTTTGAGAAATAAATGCGTTTGCTAATGATAAGTAAGGTCTCATGTCTGAATTCTTGGAGGTGTAATGCATTGTTTGAATATGAGTGACGATGAGAAGTGTTACTGCGACTTCTGTCTGACTGAACTAAACTGCCATAATATTATTTGTGGTCTATTACGTTCGTCTCCAGCCTAGCCAGGTGCATTTGTAACAACGAAATGACAAATTAACTTTTAAATGCCCAGCCAACACCACTAAACATGAGCGAGGAAAACAAGCTATTGATATCCTACTCAAATTCTTAAGATATTACTATCCAATATGTCGTAGATTATAAAATCCATCAGGTTATGGGACTATTTTGGGCTATTTCGTTCTATTTCTCCCTGGATATGAAAAATGATGAAATGTTATTAACTTTTAGTGAACCTTAAATACTTATGACCAAATATTTATTCAATTAAATTAAAATTACCTGAAGAAAAGGCTAATTAACTAATTAACAATAACGAAAACGGATTGTACATATAACCGTGTACCAATAGAAACAGCAGAGTAGATAGCTTTAATGTTCTTAGCTTTGGTGTATTTATTTTATATTTATTGTTGCTTGTTAGCAACATTATTACGTGTATTCTCCGTTTTTCTCAAGATGCAATATCAAGATGCAATTTGAATCAAAACAGTTTAAAAAATAGTTTTGACCTTTTTGTCTGATCGGTCTTGTGGACTACGACATATACTTTTAGAAGTCATTGATATATCTGTAGCATTTTCCTTTGTATGTCTCGCTGTTATATTCTATAGTACATGTGTAGCTTGCAATAGCAAGTAAGATGAACACATAACGCGAAAGGATCTTAAATAATATGACAAGCCGCCTCTGTCCACAGTTCACATCCTGTCTCCTGCGTTTGCAAAAAGTGTGATGTGATGTATGTGTAACTTATTCTGTTAAGGAGATATAGTTTTAAAAATGCAAATCTAAAATAGTCAGATTATGTCGTCTCTTTCCCAAGTTAGTAAAGTCAAGTCAAGGTTAGTTGCTTCGTCTTCTCCGTTTGGGTTGACATGACTTACGTTAAATGCTTCAGCTTTGCTTTAGTTCACTTCAGTTACTAAAAACATTTTTTATCATTTGCCAAATGCATACTTACTGCTAAGTACAAGTATAGTACTTACTGCCTTCTTACATTTATTTATCTCTATTTTAGTGTTCCATATAGATATACATAATAATAGTACATATATTTCTATATACGTACAAGTGAATGAGTGAGTTGACATGATGTACTACAGTGTACATTGTAAGTAGAGCCCATTACATATCTTTCCGTCAACTCTGCCATAGCATCTATTCTTTCTATTTTTTGTTCAGAATTGTCGCACACAAAAGAGAAAAAAGTGAAATTATGTTTCTGAACTGTAAGAAACGACCATTCTTCATTTATTTGACAGCTAATTGCAATCTGCTGCATGAAAATACCAGCTGCAACTCTGCAGCATCAATTTATGCATCTTCATATAATATACAAGCATAATAAGTAGTAATGACTTGGGTTTAGTTAACATTAACTACTTACATTTGTGTTCTTGCTCATGTAATGTAAATTGCATAGAAGCCAGAAACTATTTAAGAAAATGACACAATAGGAAAAGATAAGTATAGTAATGCTAACCCAACCAAACCACACTTATCTGATGAGAGCAATCAACATTCAGATTACATAAAGAAACGTAGTTGATAATTAGTTTGCTTAGCGAAAGCACTACCTTATATAATATTTAAGTAGGGAAGTGACATGGACATAATATTAATGCTAACAATTACGTATAGTAAAATACTACAGTAAAACTAGTTTCAAGATCTATATTAGATCTCAAATCATTTTATATTTCATTTCTCCATGTACCATTAGAAGAAAGGAGTCTTTACAAATAAAATACAACAAAGCGTAGACGCAGACACTCATTAACTTCCCATAAATTTATATTATTATGTAATAAAATTCAATTCAGCTGGACTCGACTTGACTAGACTTGACTGGAAAGAGTTGAGTTGATTGTTGATTTGGAACTTGGATGCATCATATCCAGAATTAAATGTTAATTTGCATATCCCTGCTAAATATATTACATCTACGATTGCATCACTCTATAGGAAACCGCATACATGCCACACACATCACAAGCATCAACATACTATTTAACTACAAACTACAGATTATAGCTCAGAATGAAAAACGAGAATATAATCCAACCAAATGCAACCCGTGATAATAAAACAGAATCAAGTGTCCTTGAAAAACAAAGGGAATCCACAGAAAGATGAGATGGAGAGCTGTGTATTCGCATTGGCCACTCCACATCACAGCGAGAATCTCATTTAAGTAATCTAATCAAATTACCTTTTCCTCTTTAGCTCCAAGTGTAGGTACATACATCAGCTCAGCATTAAAAAAAATGTGTCTATCTACTGTATGTGTTTTATTTTACGTATCTAGTATCTACCTAATTTTTTCTAATTTGTTGTGGTGCATACATGTTTCTATGTAGATTTTGCTTTTTTTTATGCAAAAATAATTGTTTTATAGTAAAATGTCATGTCTAGTCTAGGTAGCTACATAAATGTATTTAGTTTGTGCATAAACTGTACGCGCCTACAACATAACCTACAACTGCTAACCAAACCATAAGCCATAAACTGACATGAGACAAACAAGTTAACACACTGTGTGCAAATTGTAGACAGGATTATATATGCATTTGCATATCTCTGTACCGTACTAAATACACTTTTCAGTTCACCTTTCCTTTACAACTTTTGCATTTGCTTTTTTTTTCGTTTAGAGCATCATTTTAGAATGAGGTAAAAGATCAGTCACTAGTTAGTGGACTCAGCACCACATGTATGTAAAGTGGTAATTGGTAAACATTGTAAATTCCCTAGATGTACTCAAATGTAGATGCAAAGAAGAAATTGCGTCTCAGTTCAAATCGCATCGGTCGCAGTCGCAGTCTCCTGTTCGCAATAAAACAAACCAGAAAGCAATTAAATCTTGTAAACAATTTTTATACAAAACTTATATCGCGAAAAGTAGATAAATATGCTAAGAAAAGAATAGAATGGTCTTATTTGTTGGAGTGTGTGAGTGTGAACTCAAATAATTCAATGCTAAGGGTAGTGTAGACTGTAGAGCATTACAAGATAAAGATGTAAGTACAAATAGTAAGACTTATTTGGAAAACTCCTAAATAGTGTATGTTCACATAGATAAGTAAGACAAGACCGTAATACTACGTATTTAGTAGGTAAATATCTCTAACTTCTGCAAATACAAGTACATTTAGTTGAAAATCTCACCTTTCAAGTCAAACTGAAGTGCGACTGCAATCAAACTGCTTATATTTGTATATAAAATTAAATTAACTAATCACTGACGTTTTTAAACTCTAGTTAACAGCATTACATTTTATGGATACATATTTACTTATATATACATTACACCTAGACAGAAAATTATCACACAATTCGAAACACCAAACCATTTATGTATCATAGATATAGATATAGACGCTATATTTATGTAAGTACATTTTATATCCTTTATAAGTAGGGTTTTGCTATATAAGAAGTAGGAACCAATCTTTATAATGCAAGAAACTCACTACATTGCAAAATATATTCCGTGACCTGTAAAAACCATAAACTTGCTTAGAAGCATCCCATCTCAGTCGCAATTCATGTACGTCCGACTTGGACTTGACTCGCCTTACCTTCATGACCTTAACAAAATCATTTATTGTTAGCTTTCGCACATAATTCGTTTTAGTGGTTAGCTGGATTATGGATTGGATGCTGGCTTGTGTTAAGCGTTAGATTTACTCGTTGCACACTGCATATAACATAATATGGTAAGAATAATTCAGGCACACCGTTAGTTTACAATATTGTACCTTATAAATAATATCTTATTTCTTCTTGCGTGTTCTTACTTTTCTATTTAGTGTGCAAATTTCAATACAGTTCATAAATAACATGGAATATACAACTGCAATATTATACACCTAGGCGAATCCAATCAGTGCTAATAGTATGTATCTGTAAGCTTGTAAATAATGTAAGTACTAATAAAATAAATGTGTATACTGAAATTGTAAGAATATTTTGTCTAAGAGATACTAGCACTATAATATAGGATGTGATATTGGTAATAGGATGACTATGACAAAACAAAAGGCAATAAATTCCCCTTTTCGCTGTGTGCTATTAAATAGTAGAGACAGGGCTCAGGACAGAATGAATCTTTGAACCCGTTTCTAGTTCACACATCCAAATTGGGTAAAAAATAATCACATGGAACGGTTAAGTGAGTGGCAGGAGTGCAATAATGTTGTGTAGCTTGTAGACACTGTACCATATCTACAGATTATCATAACATAACTGTATGTATGTACTTAAAGGCAAAAACATTTATGAATGTACCATAAAGAAAAAAGCAGTATAAGACAAAGTATGTAGAGTAAAATTATGAAGAAAGCCACAAGAACATCAAAATCAAAACTAAACCAGGACATTAAAAAACTGTGAACTGAGAGTAGAGGGCAAAGTTCTTCCAGGGGAAATTGAAAGGTCAACAATAGAACTATGTTAATTATTGAAAACCAATAGTGCTGATTTACAAACATATTTTAAATCTTGTTGAGGCGTTTTAGTAGTTTGGTAATAACTATTTAGCCATATAGTAACATTACTAAGGTTTGCATGCGAAATTCTATTTTATACGTTTTCCGTGCAGTTTTATATGACATATACTGAATACGAGGGACATTCTTATTATTGTGGTCGATTTTTATAATCAATACAATAGGTAATTAATTTGCCCTTACCCTACAACACATGCTTTTTCCCAATCTATCTGATAGATGTGTAATACAATAATAAAAATTGGTCTTTTGATTTTTTAATTGTTCGTCTAAACCAAACTACAGCTTAAAATGTCAAATTCCATTTAAGTACGTACAAGAACAGAGAAAAACAAAGATGAGTTAAATAGAAGAGAAGTGTAATGTTGTGTTGCTGTCATGTCATATCCCAATTCGGGAGAATACAGTTGGGAATGGGAATATCTTTGGAATGAGTGCCAAATGTGAATGAGTCTCATTTCTTAAAAAAATAAGGGTACATACATAACACACCTAAACTTAAGGACATTGCCATACATATTTTCAGCTTCCTAGTTAAGTAAGTGCATTTTATGCATTCGTTTCATCTCCTGTTCTATTTTCTATTTGTATTGTTATTGTTAGCATGTTCGGCTAAATTCTTGTATACAATATGCAATGATGTTCTGTGAGTTCTGTTTAAAGATGCATTCCCCGTGGAGTGAGTGAGTATTATTATATTATAATAATAAGTAGTGAGCGGAGGAATGGGTTTGTTAGTTGGAAGAATAAGTTTTGGATGGATTGGATTGGAATGGAGTGAGTGAGGGTGATAGACCGTGATGTGATTTGGTATGATTCAATGACCTCCTTCCTTCCTACGTTCATCTCTCCAGCAGTCACTCAAATAATCTGATATGGAAAAATATAGGTAATTTAAATATACCTAAGTAGATTTTGATGCTCTGTTCTGAGTGAACTGAACTGAATATTGAATATGGAGCATTCTAGTGCAGTAGTATAGTGTTTTAAGTGTATCAAAGTTTGAACTGATGCAGATGTAGTATGTAGTGTTTTGTGTAGGTGCCTATATGGAATGCAATGCACATAATTCTGTTATATGTTGTGTGAGTAATAAACAAGAAAAATACAGCTTAAGAATATAATTGAGAAAAGGAAATGTTGCCTAACTCATCTCATGAATCATCGTTTCATCTTTCTCTCTCCGTTAAATTCAGTTTGCTAGTTGGCTTGTCTTTTGCCTTGCCTTCTCTTGTCTTGACTTTTAAGGATGTTGATGTTGCACAGAGAAGATGCATCTCTTGATCTGATATCTTCCTGTACAGCTGCAGTAAACGTGTATACAGTCAGAGTTACAGTGTATCCATATGTCCGGGACAGGATAACGAAATTTACAAAAAGTTCTACTATCCTTATTAGCATACGTATATTAACTAGCGAAAAAAGCTAAGCCAATGGACAAAAAATGTAAAAGATGTGTGTCTATAATATTTTATACCCTCAAAAAAGGGATTACATTCATTTTTTAATAGCTAACAGGTATATCCTAGATTTCCATGTGGTAAGACTCTTAATTCCCATAACCGTTTTAAAAAAAAATTCCCATACAAATCCTTTGAAACACTAACTACGATTTTAAAATTTTATGTATTTTGGACGGTTAATGCAAAATTATGTAGGAAATTCCATGCTATAGACATGAAACCCTCAAATATGCAAAAAATGTTTAAATATAAATAGTTAAAGTTACAATATCGTATTTACATGTTTCCCATAAAAATTTGCACATTCCTTGATTCCGCCTCATTATATACTTAAGAAATAAAGTCTTTACTAATTTTAGCACCAGGCACAGGGGTTCTTCTGACTGGACTACTGAGCATTTCTATCTACGACATATGCATCCATACATTTGACAATTTTTGTTCTTGCATGACAATTTAGGTACCAGTTTTGTTTTTATAGCAGATATGGTCTTCTAAGTGACTAAGTCTAAGTAAACGACATGAAGTCGAGTGAACTGAGGTGAAACGGAGCCAATAAAAGTACACATGTAAAGTAAAGGGGACCAAAAAAACTCTCTGATTGATGAAAGAGGTTTGATTGAGCGATTATTGGCATTTTCGAATTCGTCATAATGATAGATCACTCGCTCACTCACAATCTCCTACATAACATGACTTTCTTGACTTGTCCTCTTGTCCCATTATGCTTTATAAGTTTGTATGTATAAAATATGATAATGACTTTACAGAATTACTTGCGTCTATCTTAATAAAATTATACACACACTAATAATCTCGATAAAGATAAAATTGGTGTCTGTCTTGTAGTATTCTTATAGTTTATGGTTCTGTTGTACGAATTTGGATAGTTTTGAATGATGTAGTGTGTTTTAATTCTATTAAAGGGTCGAACATGTTTCTTTATTGATATAAATGGTGCTAACTCTAACTCACAGGTTTTGCCAGGGTATAGTTATAAATAGGTACTTGTACATATAAGAAGACATTAATTGTACCGTAGTATTTAAAATGTTAGGTTAAAGTATGTACATAAATTATAGTAGAAAAATGTAGGTAATACTGATACTTATATCTGTATAATATAATTATGGGCATGAAAGGTTGGATGAATATGATTAGAATTAATAAGAGTAAAGTGAGTGAGGCTAATATATTATTACAATACATTGTGTAGTTGTAGTGTAGATACATACAGTGCATTATTGCGTAGTTCGTATCGTAGTTCAAAACTGACAGAGACAGGACAGAATTGCATAGTGTATAGTCATAGTAGTGTTTTTAATTCGTAGGATCATGTAGGAAAGTGTAGATAAGATTTAGCTTACTTATAAATACAATCTTGGGTTTGTTTGACTTTGCCTTTGGGTTTGCTTTCCAATTGCCAAAGTTGCACCGTAATCATTCTTAACTGCAACCTACGCGTGCTAATGTTGTCCGGAGCGAGCTAACCCACTGCGCCAACATCTTGTTGCTTGACAAATCTTATATTATTATTATTATCTGTCATTGCTGTGCAGAGTTTCTGTACTTATGCAAATGTTACAGTGTCAATGGAATTACTTCTATAGTTAAGCTTTCCAGGAAGTTAATTTTCGATGGGGTTTACCATGAAGGTATAAGTTTGAATGGAACCTATTTTGATATTTTATTTTATGTAAATTTATAAATTTTAGCTATTGAGAAATCACTTTATCCAAATGATATGGCTGCATGTCTGTCCGTATGTCCGCCTGTACCTAAATTGTGTATTATATAATTTAGTAACCCATGTAGATACTGTAACTTTTGAACCGTGTTCAACTTTTAGAAATTTGAAAAATTGAAAATTTAGAAAGTTGATAGAATTTTGACGAGAAGAACTGATTAGTTTTTGAGACGAAAAGGCCACACCCTACGGCTACGCCCATCAAATTTTTAAATAAAGGCATATGGCAAGAGTATCAATAACGTAAAGAATTTAAATACCAATTTCACTTACTTTAACCCAACTATGTGGCACCGTAAGATCTTGTGAGGATACTAAATACTGCCGTACTAAATGTCTCTAATTGTGCCATTTAAACAATTTTCATCAACAAAAATGATAGTTTAGTGACAATGCTTAGTATTGTTTTCATCTAAACTAATGACCCACTTTAGTCGCTAATTCGAACAAAAATCGAGTTATCGTACGAACAATCAATTTGTCCGTGCAATAATTCGACTTTCGTTCGAATTATCGAGTATTAGCAGAGTATTGTTTTCATCTAAACTAATGACACACTTTAGTCGATAATTCGAACTAAAGTTGAGTTATCGTACGAACAATCGAATCGCAATTAATTTGTCCGTGCAATAATTCGACTTTCGTTCGAATTATCGAGTATTAGCAGAGTATTGTTTTCATCTAAACTAATGACACACTTTAGTCGATAATTCGAACTAAAGTTGAGTTATCGTACGAACAATCGAATCGTAATTAATTTGTCCGTGC
>JAQFYC010003558.1:0-20352 GCA_034694165.1 Tomocerus mixtus
GGCATCATTTTCTATTACACCTAAGTACACAAACAAATGTAAAGCTATCTATCTATTTAAGATGCCATTGTAATATATATGTAATATGTCTACTCAATTTTAATGGGATCCGGTATTCAGTGTAACGCAGATATTTTTTATCGTCCTTGGCCTTGCTGTAAAAGAAACGTCATTAGTCCGGACAAAACAGTTAGCAGCGTATAATTCTCTGAATGAATCTTTATGGTCGATGATGAATTGACAATGACGACAGCATCTTGTGTGGGGTTGGCGTTGGGGCAACAACCGAGAGATCTCTGGATGTGGTTAAGATTTTGCTCACTGAATTCCTTATGCTTAGTATTCGTGCATTGAGCCAAAGAGCTATCGTCGCATTTCCTTTGCGCCAAAAATCGCCTGTATTAAATGTAGAAACAATTTTTATTATTTAAAACGTTAGCAAATAAAATAATGCTATCACGTTTATAAAATGCACAGAAAATAGTATAAATATATTTTTAGTCACCTGCATTTGTCTACAGAGTACCATTCCTGGACAGAAATTGTACAATTTTCGGTTGCGTAATTGTGTTCGCAAAGATTTTCCGTCTCGGACGCCTTAATTCTGTTTTCTGGAAGGAATAACATTTGCCAATTTATTTAATAACAATAGATTTTGTGTCGTTGCAAACTTGAGTGAGAGTAATTTTGAGATTTACCAATAATGTCAGTGCCATTATTTATGCAGGAGTAGTCATACATAGAAAAATAAATGAGGGCAGATGTGTCCCCCCTGTGGGGAGTACACTCATTTAATTTTGCTAAAACATCTACCCAGCATTTTTTGTAAGCCACAGGATCTCGGCAAAAGTAAGCGTAGAATTGATTTTCTTGTTCTTCGTCCGTTACAGAGAGATCTTCCTCCACAGGGCTCTCATCCGCTACAACGGATGGTAAAAAGTCGATAATACACCCTTGCCATTGTCGCTATTTATAATTAGTAACGAAAACAAATATTATTTTGATGTTAGTTTGAATATTTTATCTTGATTTATATGGGAATATGCACATACCTCTATAAACTCGATATCAAAGGGAACGAAGGATATATTTTCGCAAACGGAAATATTCCTGAGTACAATTTTTAACTCGTCTAAAGGTGTGTCCCAAGGAGATGTATGAGTTTGAGCTGCAATCTTTGTTACCGTGAATAGGCAAATCGTTAACAACAGTTTTAGCACTGTTACAGAATTTACGTGCGAATATTTCTTCAAAAACATCATTATGAAGAATTTTCGTTTCTAGTACTTATTACTGATAGCAGTTTTTCTCACTACGAATAAATAACAACTAATTAATACTTTAGAGATGTAAGTTTAAGTTGTCTTCGATTCAATTATCAATCAATAAATACTCATTGTAGTAAGTATATACTAGCTTTAGCTACATCATAGTGAAACTAAGCATTCTAAAAAGCAAACCTTGATATTTAAGTATTTGAAACTCAAAAGGAAATGAAGACTTTTATTAATTGTGTGTAGTAAAGTGATAGACACGCAGTTATTTAATTTCCTCGATAATACCCTGATGATGTGTGTGTATGAGTACTAGTAGTATGCAATTATGCAATGATGAAATGAATAATCCATTAATGACAGCATTTGTTTGCCATTTATTCTGAAAATTGCGTATAGTGAGTCAGAAGTCAGAATTACCGTCATTGTGGTCGCTATACAGCTTAAGACACTGTTTTAGCTTTAATTTAGTTTTTGCAGGAAACTGAGGAAAGTGTGTTCTTCAGTGCAACGTTTACTTGTATAAGTTGTACTTACTTACTTACTCTTACATGTTTTAATTATGTGTGTCTCATTATAGTATTACTCTGATCCTGATGTGAACAATCAACGTTATTCAAGAGTAATGGGACTCTCGCTTTGAAAAGTAAGTATTTATCATAATAAAAACTTACATGAATCAGTCAGTACTTAAATATGTGATTAAATGGCCAATCTCTTTGCTCTGGTTTTCCGTTTTCCTCAATGTCTAATAAAATATTGGTAATATTAAGTATTGCATAATTATTATCCCCACATGACGCATTGAGTGAGACATTGAAAGTAAAAATCGACTATTTATAATCAAACTGAAAGCAATAGCTAGTACACTCTACGTTAATATAAAAATATTAACAAAATAGTTAACAGCTAGAAGTAATACCAATATAGTATAACAATTTATAGAATATTATGCATCGTTGAAAATTAAATACATACATAAAAGTTAACAGTATTTGGTCACTAAAATTTTAATTATAATGAGAAGATAAAAATATATTTCCACGGACAAACATAATATAACTTTATGTCATATTACGTATGTGAGAAGCAGGGACATTTATAAAATGACTACATTTTTAAGACCTCTCCCCTTCTGGGCCTAATAACATGTACCTATTACCTATGGAGCCTAACAAAAAATTACAACTTAAAAAGTATGTAATCACCTTTCTATGCTGGATTTTTTGTACTTTTTGCATTCATTTTTATTTTATACAGTTGAATTTCATTAATGCAGAGTCTGCATTACAGATTGACACACTTACATATACACACATATATACTACTACTGTACGTACAATAAATTGGTAAAATTACAATATATTCCTATTTTACATATATACAAATACAATACACATAAGAATTAATTCCTTCTGAATGCATTTACTCCTTCTGAAATCATAAGTCTGTCGATTCGGATTGTTTGTCAGAGTGGGTAGCACTGACTTTGTTAATAGCCATAACAGCTTTAGTGGCAGCCTGAAAAAGATTTAATTATGCCAGTTAGTTTTCATTGTCATTGTAAATATTGTAAACATGTATTTAAACTCCAGATCTTTAAGATTAAAAACAAACCCGAAATTTGCGCTTGGCATTGAATAATTCTCTGATTCTGTCTTGAGTGTTCTGCAGATGGGTATCCTGGGCGAGATGTCCTTCTACCCATGGATTGCGCAATGCTTCAGCAGCTGTGGGTCGCTTATCAGAATCCACAGTCATCATCTGTATATTAAAATCAAAGAAAATATAAATTAGAGCATCGGTACATGAAATTATAGCTTCTGTGTCATATAATTATTAAATTGAAAAAGGAAAGTCAATGAAACTTAGTACACAAGTAGCGAATATGTATGTGCTCAAAAGCTCCAAATATATTTAGGTGTGTATGTTAAGAAAAATTTTGTATGTAAATACGTAAAAGAAATGGCCAAAATATTTGTACATATTCCTAACTAAGTAGAAAGAGACTAGCCTAATTCATTGGAGAATTATTAGCCCATATTTTACACAAAATTTAAATGAGAGTTGTGCTTATATTGGAAGAAATTAGTAAAGTAGATAATGTTTGTCCAAAAAATATGTAAAAAATACAATATGCGAAAGTGTTTAAATATTGTATCCTTAAAATATATGGCCCATAACATGAAATATGTACTTTAAGCCAAAATATATCAAATCGGTTCATTAGCGCACTACATAAGATCCCGATTTTCAGATCTGCAAAATAAATACTATATTATGTACCTATTTGCATACATATCCGGTCTCTGATAATAAAACATGCTGGTAGTTCCTTCATTTATTATTATTACATAATAAATAGTTCACTTATTTTTTGTGTGTGGGACCAAACAGTTTTATTGTCTAATGTCCACTGACGTTGTCTTTTGAGCAGACAGAGGGTGGGTGTTAATTATTGTTAATAATTAGCATAACACGAGAATTCACTAAATGACAATAGAATCCTGGTCTTCCATATTGCATTACATATTACATGACAAACAAAATACTAACCTGTATAACAAATTGTTTCGCAGGCTCAGAAATATCATCCCAATAAGGAGATTCGAACTCGTACTCGCCATAAACGATCTTTCTCGTTACACCAACCTCACCAGACTCGTCCCAAAATGGTTCATATCCACACAATCTGCCGATAATTATCAATTTACTGATTTATTACCACTAAAATTAAACTTATCTTCTTTTCCATCGAAAATACCAATAAAATCTAATTTCATTCGATTCCCATTCCCATATACATATCTTTGAATGACATAAACACATAACATAACGTACAGAATATAAAGAACCACTCCCAGACTCCAAATATCAACTGCAGCATTGTAAGGTTTCTTAAGAATCACTTCAGGAGCTAGTGAATACAAAATAAAAGCAAGATTAGAATTTGTCTGTTAATAGATGTATTTAAATTAAATATAGATTTTAATAGCTTTCTGCCTACTCTTACCGCAGTATCCAATCGTTCCACAAAATGTCATCATGATTGTATCTTCGTTAACTGCTTTCGCAAAGCCAAAGTCACTAATTTTTATGAGAGAATCGTCAGAAGCTGACTGGTAGAGGATATTTTCTGGTTTAATATCCCTGTGCACAATCCCCTTTTTGTGGGAGTACTAAAATGTAAAAGAAAACTTTTTATTTAAAGTCTACATGAAATAAAATGTAGGTTTTTGCAAATATATATTTTAGTTTTCAATTGTTTACGGAAAATGATATATTTAAGTAAGAATTATTCATGTTAAGTATAGAAAAATTCTAAATTAATGCAAAAATGTCTGCTAAATAACCAGCGTATAGTTAATTTAATTTTGGAAAAATCACAGCTAAATATCCAATGCTTAGTTAATTTAATTTTGCAAAAATTCTTTCATAAAAAATGAAAAGTGTCAGTAAAGATATAAATTCATTTTCAACAAGAATTTTCATTTTGCAGATAATTCAAAATGTTTTACATTTAAAAATTATGTGTTTTTATTACACCATAAAAAAGAATCAATTGCTTTTGGTAATATTACATGTTAATCAGTAATGTAGGTTTTCCAAACCCAATGTTCTATAAAAATCTAAATAAAATTACCTCTAAACCACTGAGAACTTGATTAATGACACGAGCGGCTTCTTTTTCACTGTAGTGTCCCTTTTTGACAATTCGGTCAAATAATTCGCCTCCATCTGCTAATTCTAGAACGATAAATACCTCTTGCGGAGATTCATAAATGCTTTTCATTTGTACCTTAAAAACAAAATCCGTTTTCATAATCATTTCATAACATAAATGATTTCATAATATGTAATTCCATTTAAGATGTAAAAAGCTGTTATTTACGATATTAGAATGATCCAGTTTAAGTAACGCTTCAATTTCTGAGTGAATTACTTTCCGTCTTTTCCCTTGGCCCTGAAATTATCCCAATTACAACATCCATTCAGTCCATTTCATACGAATCCATTAAATATGCAAAAATTACAGGCTAGATACCTAATTGTACATTTGTTTTGGTTCTATATACAATCTTCTGAAATATTAATGTATATATAAGAGTATCTTCTCAAATTTTAATACTCTAGTGTTACTTTTATCTTATTTATATTTATAAAATTTGCATTATTAATTCCACTCACATACAATCATAGCCTTTGATTTGAGACAGGGATTCTTGTAATAATAAATAATAACAATGCATCTTATCTAGCACGTAAATACATAACATGGGTTTGGTTAAGTTAAGGATAAAGTTTGCAAACTTGTGGATATTTACTTTGTAGTAATATTATTCACATTAGAAATTCAACCTTGATTTCGTACTGAAGCCAAGAACTTTGCTTTGACTTACATTACATCACATTCTTCTTTATATTTACTTACTATTTACTATGCTGGTCTGGAGTAGATTGGATTAACCAAAGGGAAGATAATGAAGTATACATCAAACTCTTTCGTAAGAAGCATCAAAGAAATCCTTCTGAGAATCTTTTTAGTTAAGCTTATTCAAACTAGACGTAAACATATACATCTTTCTACATGTAATGTGAGAAAACTTGAAAAGAAATACTTTTATATAAAATATAAAATAAAAGAGGGATATGTAATACTCTGTAATTTCCTAGGATCTAGATATATGCATATATTTTGTACATAGTATATTCTTATACTTCATCAAACACTTTTCATTTTGATAATGTTAAGAAAAGCCTCACTACACTACATACCATGTTGTAAAATAAATTCCACCTTCCACCAAAGTACAATTATGTGTCTGCATTATTTACGTAGATGAATGTGCTTGGTGTGTTTGCTTTGAGGCATAATGTTTGTACATTTACTAAAATTTTCGCACATGGGAATGTTATGTATTTACTATTTCATTATTTCTTTATTTACCTGCTACTACTACGTAAATATGTACTGATGTTGCATACTTAGGTACTTATAGGTAGGTTACCTTCGTTTGTACATAATTTATAATTCTGCAAACAATAATATGCATACCTACTACCTACTGGACTGGAATCAGCTACAACTTATTAGTACGCAACGCACTCGTGCATATTTCAACTCAAAAGTCGAATAACCTTGTAATGTGGATGTGGCTCTACAATTCTGTCATTTCTGATATCCATACTTAAGTAGCAAAATGCATATACACCATTTTTAAAGTGTGGGAATGCATTTTCAATTTTTTAGATGATGTGACTTGTCTAATGATAAAAAATGTTAAAGTCTTAATATTGAAATGACAATTAAATAACTACCTGTATGTATTCGAAACAATAAAACATGAAAAAGACGGCAATATGTTTAATTTATATCCCAAATTAATTCGAAATAGATTATTACTGCAGCTTTTATGAAAATTATGGAGTAAAAGCCAAAAATGAGGAAAATAATTAAAAAATTAATTACCTCTTTCTGAATGACCTTGCAAGCCCGTTCCAAACTAGTAGACTTTTCTCTGCAGCGGTAAACACTTGAAGTAACACCCCTTAAAAACCGAATTTATGTTTTGTTATTTAAAAAAATAGAATTTAAGCTCAATTAAATAAATAGATCGTTTTGTTTCATTTACTTTCCCATTACTCCTCCGATTGTGTAATCCAAGTAGAAATCCTTTCCTCGCACCCGCTCGTCAATCCAATACTCATCTGAACTCATTTTGGTTTGTTTTTGTTTTTCGGAGCTGTTTTTTGAAAATTTTAACATGGGAGTACCAAAAATGTCTTCAGAAGGTCTATATTGTCGCCTTAAGCTTACAATTAGTAGTTATAGTTTTTTCTAAAGTACACAAATCTTCTTACTTCATTTCTTGGTTCTTGAGAGCACAATGAAAGAATCCATGAACAAAATTCCAGATATACCTATGTAAGTAACGTAAAGATATATATTTTATGTATTAATGGCGAAAATCTTGAAGATTTATCTTTCCTATTTCCAAATCGAAGATTGCATACAGATATTGTATTATATTTTCTGTATAATATACGGATGTAACACGATAAATGGGGGATCGTCTCACGTTAATGCAAATTCTAATAAATAAATATGCACTCACAATAAGCTTACAACTTTACCAGTTTACAATTTACGTGCACTCGCACTTAAATATTAACATAACACACCTAAAGAGGTATAAAATATTTTCTTATGAAGTTCCGTCCTTTTTCTTCCTTTAGTTGTATTTATTCTTGCACATATTCTTTCAGTTCAACATACGTACATACACACATACGTGAATTGTAAAATAAATGTCTCAGTTATTTTCTGATTTCAATTTTAACTTTGATATCTGTAGTATTTGTCAAGAATCTAATGCAAAAACAAACTTATGTTGTAAAGAATATTAAATTGAAGGAAAATTGGAGAAATTATTACACAATTACAAGCTATTATTATTTTTATTCCTTGAACTAAGCGTTTACGCTTAAACTCACACTGTGCTATGAAATTAGTATTTATATTATCTAAAGTCTAAGCAAGTATCTAATGTAGTAGTCTTCGTTTTTCTATGTGAACTATTAGTATACAACGAAAATACAGAATAAAGCTAATTTAACGATATCCGTAGCAGTTGGAGGCTAGGCGAAGTGTAATAATGAAATAAACTGAAAGTGGAAGTCGGCTCCGCTTCCCTTGTATGTACATTAAATGCAACTTGCCCAGTTTCTTAACAAGAAATCTGCACAATTGAATTATTCCGTACTATTCGCACACACTAGAACAACAACTATACTGTGACTACTACTGTACTGACACTTAATATTATTATTACACTTATTAACTATTCTTTATGGATATACACTAACTATGTTTCTGTTTATAGCTACAAAAGGGAATGTACTATCTTTATGTATAAGTTTATGACATTACATGATATTTTAATAAAATAAGCTCTATGTACTTATATGAACGTATGTTAGCTGCTTACATATGTATGTAATATTTATGTCTAACGTACGTATGCATTTGTTGCAATAATATAATTCCTTTGAGCTAGCCGATTCTACATAGGAAACCAGGTTGGTAATCCAAGTGGATTGAATCTACTATTAATAAATACAATAAAATGACGCTTAAAGGTAAGCAACTTTTTTATTTCTTCTCTGAACGAAACACAAACTGACTTTGACTCTTGTATTTGTATTTGTATGTACGTATCTCTAAAATGCTTGCAAAACAAACTGCAATTCACACTAACCTCATGCTGTGATCTCTACTGTGTTTCTACTTAAACAATTGCACGATCTGCACACTACAGAGACTACAGACTACAGTCCAGTTCAGATGCGAGATCTATCTGTACAGTTGTATTTTGTACGAGGAGCGAACGCTAACTAACACATACGTACATAATGATAACATAACATCCTTCATCTCATTTCATGTGTAGATTGTCTAGTAACCCAAGTTTACTATGTGTTAGGGCCTGTCGACACTATTCCTTCTTCCTTTTGGCTTCATTTGACTTGACTCTCGGCTCTTTAGCTGGCTTATGGCTCAAATCTTAACTACTTGCAATATATTATAGATGTGTATGTTCTAGGCACAAGATATCACCAACCAAAATTAACCTTAATTTAATTTTGGGAGAAAAATTAATTGGAAAAGTGAAAACATTAAATATAATGAAAATAATTGAATAAATGGGCGAAAATAACGAATTTAATTGGAATAATAATTAAACTAAATATAATTAATTGAAATAATTTCATTTACATAATTGTATTTCCTATTGAAAGACACACGGCCGAAAGAGAATCTTTATGTTGCACATATTTACAATTTTGCACACAAAATCTCCACTTTCACATGTTTATCTAGCATTTCTAGATATTACCGTAACATAGTCATACAATAAACATAATTAAAACCAGCATAAAATTCTTTATTGACAGTATATTATGTTTTCTAATGTTCTTATGTATTTCCTATGTTTTTTGTTTTCGTTAAAACTCGAAAACTGTGGTCCAAGTTAACAGGATGCCCTGAGCCTAGGACATATACACATTATAATATTTATAATCCAACTCTCAGTTGAGTTGTACATACATAGTTGTAAATTGTAAACAGTTCAATCACACAGACGCAGACTCACTCTCAAACTAAAGGCTCTTTACCCTCTATTTTATGATGCATATTCCTAACCTTATATGTAAGTACATTCATTAGTTAAAAGTTAGGTACTTTTTACGTTGTTTGACTATATGGACAACATTTTTTAATATAACACTAACATAGATACGTAGAACACATCGCTTCTTCGCATGCGACGCAAATGAACAAAAAAGATCTTCAAAAATCTCCGGTACTTATACTTTTATCAATATAAAATGCATAATATATATTATGCAAGTACCTAATCGATGGATCGATAAAATATTTAAACATACGAAGCAAAGTAGTGTATGTGTTTACAATTTACAGTGTTATTTATTCAGAGCACATATAAAAATAGTAGATTGATATATTTATCATCATATCATTTAAATCAATGTTGTACTCTGTATATCTAGTATATCCACTTATAAGTATAAGTTAAGGGCAAAGGGTGAGAGAATGATTGAATTGAACTCTTATGCTTATGGCAATAACAGAATTTGACATTTAGCAGTTAAGTCAAAAAGATTGGCACATAATGAAGTTATTGGATGGAACTCTAAAAATACTAAATTCAAGGCCTGCATGCTAAACTCAATGCTAAACTGAACAAACGATATCTAATCTGTTTTTCATGTCTTATGATTATTAAATTGAGAAAATGCTAAAATGCAGGTTATATGCAAATTATTCCACAATAATATTAATATAAGGTATGTCTTATTACTATTATATCTTCCCTACTAAAATTAAACCTAATTAATGTAAAAATTGTATTACCCATCTAAATCGAAGGAAACATTTTGTTCTTTATTAACTTAATTACAGTTAATTTGAAATAGGATTAATGAAACTTAATTATCTACTTACCAGTTATTAAAACTCGATCTTTCGCTGATATTCTCAGTGTATGATAATTATTGGCTCAGAAGATGCCATTAAGAATAAGGTCATTAAAACTTGGTTGTACGTTGTCAGAGTTAATTAACTTACTTATTGTTACAGTAGTTATTATTCTTCCTATGTAAATGTATAATGCACTTGTAAATGTAAATGTTGTTACATAGCTAAAGCACTGTACAGTATACAACTTCACTTAAATGCACATTTAATGCATGTCAATAATGTATTTACTCACAACAAATATTTTTTATTGCTTGCTGGCGAATAAAAGTGTCTTGATATACTTATAGTAGGATGTAGTGGAGCTACATTATCCTGGTGATAGGAAACTGTGGTGAGGAAAATCCTGTAAAGTTAATAAATGTATGTCCTTAGCCCTTAGTGTACTGTAACTGGTACATTAAATTGCAAATTCACTGGAGAGTTGTACCGCAACACGGCTCTTTTACCATTTACATGGAAATTTGTCTGTCCTTCTGACTTCTGCCTTTATTCTTTATATCTTATCAGTTCTTCGGATTCCCTATCAAAATTTGATGATAGTAAAAGGGCTTAGCACTGTTGAGTGTTGACATTGCATCTCAATGTCAATTGCGATTACTGCTACTGTACTAGTTACAGACAGACAGATTGTAAAATAATATCATAATACCCAGATATAGGTAAAGGTAACTCATCCCCATTAATCTTGGTGCCTTACTAAGGATTATATTGCATAGATACTTAATTGGGCCATATTTTATACTTAGGATTTATTAAGATACATTACCTATGTGCTCATATACAGATATAGTATTAATATATCATGTTTCGTCTTTCTATTTATAAAAATAATGGTCAAACATAGTATTTATATTAAAAACACACGTCTGGGAGTCATCGTTAATAAGAAGCTTTAGCTTTGAGAGATTTAGGCCACGGGCTAATAATATTATCTATAAAGTGAGGAAAATCTTTTCTAATATAAATATATTCCCATCTAAACACACTGAAACACACTCGTGGATGTAAACTGTAAACCCTAAACAAACGTACGTGTTGCGAACATTTTGCGGAAACTTCTATGTATTACCTATATAGACGGATTTGTTTTTGATGGTTTGAACCTTATTTTAAGCACATTTATTGCACTTAAGATTAATGCGACGGTACTTGTAACTTGTTGAGAGAGATGAGCGCAGCCTGAGCTCTGTCATCAATGTACATACATGTTTATTTATCTAAATTGTCTGTTTGCCCTAACTTATGTGATGTGAGTACCTTTTATTGCTCGCATATTATGTAGAATGATATATTGTAGCTATATATGTCCTAGGCATGTCAATCTTAACTCAAAGTACATCGTTATTTATTCCAACCTAATAATAATTGTAGTTTCCTACTTTTTGTAGCATTTTAACCCATTTAATTTATGAATTGCTCAATTAAAGCCAAATTACAGGTATTTTTGACAGAATTTAGGGTAAACTTGTTTATGAAAACTTTAGATTTAATTTTAAAGAATTTACACCGCTGATACCTATGGGGAAAAGGATCCTTATATGCCTCCGACATATATCTAGTACTTATATGCGGTTAATTATATTTTAATTTTGCTTTTGTGCGGTTTGGTTTACATTTGCGTTTACATTTTACATTTTACAATCTTTTCTGGGCTGCACATAGTAGTAAGTACATACATATTGCGTACATCGTAAATGTGAGCTAAAGTTATTGGATATTTCCTGAATCCTGAACTATTATGTTGACAGCCAAGTGAGGAATGGAACAATATGGATGTCCATAGATCCATGTAGTGGACTTGGCATAGCTTGTGGATATCGCAGAAGGATTTTCCCCTATCATCATCTACAATTTTATTATATTAGACTAGATAATAACAGAGTTTAGCCTTAATGTTAACGTTGAGCGTGTACTTGGGATGACCATGGCCGGATGTCCATCGATCCACACCAAACCACTTTCCACCGCATCACTCACAACTATATAACTCTTTAAATCTTATACAATGTATATCTACATACATACACACTGAAAGTTATATAAATTGCACTTGTGTCTTGCAGTTGTACAAATATAAAGTATTTTTTGTTCTGTTAGTCGTTATAAGTAAGTGACTTCACTTCAACTTCAACATTCAAAGCAAATTATGATGTTTAGCCTATTAACCTTCTACAAAGTAGACTTGTGACTTTCATGAATTCATATGTCGACCTATGACTCTGTACTTATAGTACAGTAAGTATGTAAATACAAAACAAAAGAGGCTCAACGTACAGTAAACCAAAATCAACCTGAGCACTAAACGACTGAACTGAACCCTAAGCGAATAAATAATGATAATGAATACCCAAAAATTGATCTTGATGCCAATTGTTATGCATATAATTATTCAAACTTGGAAGGTAAGGTAGGACTGTAGGACGTAGTAAAAATGCAAATGCAAGGCATCCTTTACATTATGATTATGATAATTGCGTCTTATTGTTATTATACAATAATACAGTTACCTACAAACTTTTGCATAGGAAATCTTCTAACTTGTTGCTTATTAAAAACAAAAGTCATTTTTAATTGTATCCTTAGGTTTGGACAACATGCAAAACTGCATTTTTGAGTCAAGGCAAAAGGATTTATAACAGGTGCTACTATTATTAGTATGTGCATATGAGATGACAGAAAGTGTTGCTAAATATCAAAATAGATCTTGTTGGCAATCTTGCAGGGCTAATTGGCAAGCTATCTGTAGATGTTCTACTGTAATCTGTAACTGAAGCTAGAATTAAATTGGGGCATTGGAAAAAGGTTGAAATCTGTATTCGTGAAATGCATAAACATATGAATATAATTTAATTAGCTAATTACATGACTGTAGCTGAATAGGTACTTTACTTATATACGTGCAAGGCATATCTTTATTCATTTAATTAGCTAAAAGCCGAGATTTCCAAAGTTTATAGTTTTAGCAAGGGATTTTATGTAGGTAACTGAAATGATTGTAAACTATTAAAGGAAGAATAATAATTAAAGGATATTATTACGTGTGTATTTGGATGAGGACATGCGGATTAGACGGATGACGGATTACGCTGTGTATTTAGGTTTTCAGTGAAGTTTGTCCTACGCAAATGTAAAATCGATTTTATGCTAAATTGCTCACTGATGTGGATTGTGGATGTGATATCAGATCACTCACAGCTCGTGTACTTGTTCAGTGTGGAGATAAAAATGAGATGGGTTGTAGTTTTCTGCTATTATTGTGATTGTGAAGGTAAACGTACGCCACGACAAGCCATTAAAAATAGCATGTGCTAATCAGGGTTACCAGGTTTTCGATTGCAATTTAAGGACGCCAAAATGCGTAAAATGCCGATCTAGACCACGCCCTTTAAAACGTTTCTTTTTTTAACCACAGTTCATAAAGAGATATGGGGATACGCCCCCTCATTGTCATTTTTATTGCCCCAGGGGGTTCGAGCCACCCACGAGTACTATATGGACTGTAGTAATTATAATGTAGAAAAATTACCCTAAAAATCCCTAAGCCTTATTCTTATATTTTTAAACACAATGGGAACATTCGTGATACAAATTTTTATAGCTTTAGCTTGTGTTCTAAGTAAAATGTGTGTCATCCTTTAAAATGGGCACTCTTATGCTATTTAATAACAATTATGTCCATTTTTGAACAATTAACTTCAATTTTTGCTAAACATATAGTATAAAAAGATGTTGACAATGATAAAATATTTAAGGATTGGTTTATTACACCTGGCAACCCTGTGGACCAACTGGACTGAAATAATTGTAGAACATCAGATCAGATCAGCGAAAGGAAAAGATGTAATTATGGCGATGTTTATGTGAATTGGATTAGATTAGAGTGCGTCAAAGGAGAGAGAAGTCTTCAAGCTCATTTGTCTCATTTGTTAGCGAGAAATTCACTTGGGATATCCTTTTTGTCATCATATCATATCACATCTTCTGTCTGCGTCTCTCTCTCTCTCTCTATGTCTGCAGAAAAGACAGTTGAGTTGTTTTCTGTGTAGTTGTAGTGTTCTTCTGACATGTCATGCTATGTTCTATTTGTAAATATTTATATTACATTACACAAGCGAAAGCTGATTAGCTCTATAGTTTGCCTGTGACTTTGACTAGAAGTTGTTTGTCGAATTTGTCTGATTATCAAAATATCCGTTTATAAGCTTAATTACGTGTGTATGTACTTATGTAGGACTCTGCTTATGTAAATATGTTTATGACGTTTATTTTACCTATATCCACAGCAGCACACAATTATAAGCTGTCCTCTTATGCGTGCAGGCTAATTAGATATTTATCTTGGGCTTGGACTAATTGTAAATATACAAACTTTACTTGATAACAACTACTATTAGTATACTACATAATCCAATGTTGTCCACAGTACTTAATTATAATACTATATGCACAGATATAGAAGAACAAAATAATGATTGTGGTACTTACATTACATGCATACAACTATTAAGTAGGTAATTAGTTTTACTAAAAGATAAATCAATGAGAGAATTGCATGCAAAAGATAGCAAGTTTTATTTGGATATATAATATTCTCACATGACCATAATTAAATTGATTAAAGCACTTGCATTGTAATGCATTACTTTTAGTAGGTACTTAAATAGTTATAAGTCCCCTAGAACCGACCGAAAATTCAGATTTCTCTTTCTTACCTTTACTGTACTAATAAGTAATGTATGTAAAATATAATATGCATATAATGTAATTAAAAAGCTTTTTAAAGATGTTTAGCTAACAAACTATATTAATTATTAGTGTACCTAATTAACTAAATTGATTTTTAGCCTTCGTTTACAATTTTGTATGCAATGCAATTTACAATTTACTTTGTTTCATCAACAATCGTGATTTGTGTATAATGGATGTGCTCTAAATAATGCCTAACCACACTAAGCAATAGAGGGAAAACAAAATATTCATGCCTGCAACCGGAAAGTCGCACTTCTGTGAAATCGTGTGGCTTGTCGCTTTCAGCCCAGGGCCCAGGTTTGTTAATTTTTGAAATAGAAACATTTTAATTAATTAATTTTAATGAATTAAAGACAGTCTGGTATTTTAATATTAAGTTTTGTATGTAGTGTGTATACCATAAATCACGACCAGAAAATTTTTTTGGTCAACTAACTGAACTTTTTTCAAAAATATTTTTTTCTGATTTAGTAAATACAAAATAGAAAAGGAACGACGAAATCCGTTTCACAAAACAAAACCAAAGGCCATTTCAAAAATGGACATTTCGAATAATTCTTCATCTTGCGTAAATGAAGATGCAAATGAATCGCTCCTTGTGCCATGGACGTACAGGTAAAAACATATTTAACTTAAATCAATTTTAATTTTTACTCAATTTGCTATCCACAATTTTATTTATTTACGTTATTCAAAATGATTATTTTAATATTTACGTTAATGTTGATGCTGATTTAGATCTGAGTGGGAACGAGCGTGTGACTACTTCAATTCAGAAAATTATGAAGAATTAGCGGTGGAACTTTCAGTTTGGAAGGAGAGAGTGATGTCGCTACCAGTTGGGGTCGAAGCAACTCTTTTGCTAGTTAAGGCTGAATTGGAAAACAGGGCTTTCAAAAACCTGTCCAAAAATACGTCTGAGGTCAATGTTAGATCTATGTACTCATTAGCAGTTATTAGGTAATTTAATTTGCAATTTATTTTCCTGTTTAATTAGCTGTTTACTCAACTTTTTATGTACTATGAAAAATGCGACTTGAATAACATGCTTAATTTAACGATCGAATTTGGATTTTTGTTAACAGATTCATAAACCATGTTACACATTTAGCAATAAAAGATTCTGGCGATGCTTCATCTGTGTCTATGTTCAAACTAATGTCTCAGGTAGACATTCCTGAATGGATTGTCAATTTACGACACGAAGCTTCCCATGGAACAACTCTTCCTTCAATGGAAACTCTTCTAATGGCTGCTCAGTTTAGTAAAGAATGGCTAAAGGTAATTCTAATTACTATTTATAAATAAGACAAGAGTTTCCGTAATTCCTTTTTGTCAACATGATGACAGCTTTTAGATAATGATTTACTTTTTCACCCGTGTTTGCTTTAGAATAATTATTGGGTTTCTGACGAAGCTGATTTAAGTATTGGAATTGAAAATGGAAATGTGGCTCCGAAATTCTTTGTAAAAAAGCCTTCAATGGAAAATACAGAAGAACGGGACAATTATGCTAACTCAACATGCAGCACCTTACTGTCAGCCTTTGTAGCCTGCCGTGTACATCGATTGCGAGGAAATGATATAATTACGGATATAGAGATACTACAACTCTTAGAGCAACCTTATCCTACAAATACGAAAACAGCAACACTTCTTCTAAAGGCGAAATTATTTAGCCTGTTAAAAACTGAACCATTTGCCTTTTGTGCCTCAGCTGCGGATATGATGTTGCCTGACAGGGAATTCTGTAGGGAAATCACGACTTTGTTTAATATCGAAGATTATTTCGACCAGTTAGTCATTATCTGGACTCCTGTCATCGAAATGCTCAACAAACGTGGCAAATTGGTTTCCATTTGTGTTCACCTTGCAAATATCCACTCCATGGACGACGTGAGCGATCATATTCAAAGTCTTTCAGCACTCTGGCTAGATAATATCTTGAAGAAGGTGGAACAAAGCGGAAGAAAAGTTTCACAGAAGTTGTTGCCCGTTTTAAGGACAGTGATGAAGGTGCCAAATTCACATACCGTATTTTTTCTGGAGAGGTAAGTCCTTATTATCCCAATATTGAATATTATTGCATTGTTTAACTTGGAAAATTATATTCATATTTCTGATTTCATAAAATTCATTATTTGTTTTAGATTGTTAAAATTTGTGGAACCGAGGATAGGAAATCACAAAGTCAACCAGCTTAAAACTTTAGCTGCTATTTGGATGCCTAATGATTTTAAAAGGAAACAAAAGAAAACTTTTGGAAAAATGTCAAGTAAATATTTTACATTAGAAAGTTTAAGTGCGACAGAAAGTAATCAAGACCTGTTTTGTGAGAGTTACGATGTGTTAGGAAACTGGCAATTAGATCCTAGAGGTAAGCGTCATATTATTATTATTTTTCAATCTACTATGCAATACGCCAATTATGTAGCGATATGAGCAATGCCAAAATTAGTTTAATATTTTAAAACTCTGTGAATGCTAGGTCATAAAAAGTGAAAACTTTTCTATGTGAAAAGTAACGTACATTTAATAAATGTATGTTCTCCTAATGCATTATGTGTTTGTCATCCAGGTGGAATTAATTTCTGGCGTCGACAACCATGCGGTGTTTTACTAAAGTCGTCCAAATAATGGCTCCAACTCTTCCTTTAATATCACTTGTAAAAGTTAAATAAATAGTGCTTATCCTGAGACCAAGTCATAATTTTTGTTCGAGTCTAACCGTAAGTTTAATTGTTTATGAATAAAATTGAATTGACTGATTCTTACCTTTCGATCGTATGTATGCATGCATTTAAGTAGTGAGTAATGTAATAAGTTCTAGATCTGGATTATAGTTAATATATCCTAATCCTAAATAATCAATCCATTCCAATTCTATTTTCTTTTGCATTATACCAATAAATTCAGTGATCGACTTTTGCCAATTTTAATTTCGTTTCACTCAAAATTCGCATTCACATTGCTGATTTAAGTTAAGCTGTTGCCCTGCCATCGAACGGTCTAGCATAACATGCATGTGCATACTGAGTATTGTTACATAAATTATGTGTACTAAAAGTCTTATTCAAATAGCGGAATTGATTGGGATGTTTGCTTATAGAATGAGATAACGAATCGGAACGGACGCATACAAAAATGAATGTAAAAGTTTCTTATCAAAGCTACAAGTCTTGTGTGAGTACGCAGAGCAGTAGAGACTAGAGACTATAAAGTATAAACAATGAGCTAATATTATGCAATTTTGTTTTTAACATAAAATCAATTCTAACTATTGTGCCTTGCTTACATTGTATTGTCTTATTTTGCTTAACTGTAGCTGTAACAAAAAGATCGTTTGTAGCTGCTATCAAATTACATAACATAATACTCGCTACTCGGAAAAGGAACGGACAAAATTATTATAGAGTACCTTCATCCGTGTAACTACTATTTGGATCTCGCAGCTCACGGTAATAATATTTTTGATACTTATTCCTTACTTGTATCGTAGAAATTAAAATGTGACACGCTCAACGTATTTCTTATACTACTACTGAACTTGTTACAAAAAAGGTTTTGTCACAAAACAAAACCTAATATTAAAATTTGCAATTTGTCGATACAATATTCTTGTATGCATTGCATGCATTTTTTTCTAAAGGTATGCAGTCGGTATGTAAAATAATGTTACTTATATACTTATTATGGGGTTTAAACTTGCCTTAAGCTTTTCTAGGGTCGTTGAGCTTTTGTTACAGTTTTGTCCGTGTTATACCGACAAGACCTTGCCCTTTTTGTAGATGCATAGCCACTTGGGCACTTTTCGATAGGTAAATACAAGTATACATTCCTGCTACTTTACGCTTCATATTTATAATAATATTATCCACTTTGTACTTACAAAACCAACCCTTAGCTAGAAGACCTGACTGCGCTGGGTCTTACGGAATCATAGCTTCGTACGTAGAATATCTAAGCTTTTATTCTTATAGGATCTGTATTATGCAGCTTTGTGATTTACTTACCTATATGGTCATATTATTATGTTCTACAGTTCCTTTGGGCTCTTAAAAAATCTATCGAGGGAAAAATATATGGAGGGAACCATTACTCAGAAATATTCAAGCTCTTCCCTGTAAACTAGATTGCATTTGTCACCGACATAAAAATAAGTTGAAACATAAATTGTTAGGTATGACCAAATGAGGGCATAAGAATGCTAGTCTAAAGACCAACAGTTTATAGTTTATTACAGCATTGTCTAGTTTTGTAGTTTAATATCAGAAAATTGGCATAAGAAAGTAAGCCATTTTTAATTTAATAAACGCAGGTTGATCTAGATTAGATAAAGGAAATATTATAACTAAAATAAAAATATTAAGTCAATTGTAAGAATTTGTGCTATATGTGATAACAAATACTTATATTTCTTTCAGAATCCGACTGCCCTATTTTTGATTGTAACTTCTGCTAAGGGAGCTGAAATGGAAGGCATTTATACAACACCAGAAAAAGCAACGATTCCTGAAAGAAGTTTTGCGGACACACCTGTTGGTGATAGGGACAATAAGCTAAAAGTGCAAATGTGTATTGAGCTGCGTGAACACAAAAATAAAAGGTGAGATTGTAGTATTCTACTGTATTTCTTATTTTGCTTAACTGAATTTAATTTGTACGTATGCGTGTTATTTGATTTCAGGGGAACGTTACAAAAAGTTGAAGTGACTGTATTGGGTGTTAAGAATTTGCCAAAAATTCCCGGAAGAGCTCCCATTCCTTTTGTAAAGCTTCGAATGGTACCAGACGAGCTGATTTTCAGTACTGAGCTTAAAGCGAACAAGAAAGATGACAACAAGTTTTCTAATGTGGAAATTTTCGAGTTCCCCATTGTTGACAATAAAGTCAGTAGCCGGACTTTAAACGTTCAAGTTTGTGATAGAAAAATAACACGCAACGCAAAAATCTTTGGTGCAGGCGATATTTCTCTGAAGGAATTAAAAGTTGGAAATCCGATGATACAATGGCATGAATTAGTTAATTACTCTGGGGAAGAGTAAATGTAAATTCTGTATTATATGTATATAAAATTTTTTAATATTAGTGTGTTGTAAACAAGTTAACTGGGAAATTCCCCTTGTAGGATAACTATTATTTGCTGTAATAATATTTTTTCATTCATGAATCGACTGATGATGATTAATTGAAAAACTGCCAAGCCACTATATACAGCCCGCCCGAGTGAGTGCAATGTTGCACAATTGTAATAAATATCCTTAT
>JAQFYC010003559.1:0-20351 GCA_034694165.1 Tomocerus mixtus
GTGTATGCCGCAAAGGATAATCCCACCCCTGAAGAAAAACAAATAAACAAATAAGAACTCTTTTCAATGTTCAAGTGCCGCACTTAAAGAGAATTTCCAAATTCCAAGCAGAAAATGCTATTAAAAATGCCAAAAAGTGTTTGTATGACTAATAGGACTTGCCTGTGACAGTGACAGTGAGCCTCCTTAATCCACCCTGCAGAGAGCCCTCGTCACTGATTTTTGCCACCGCAGCTTCCGGCCGTCACGTCACGTCAATAACTCCAGCCAACTAAACGAACTCAACTGAAGTCAACTCTTCTGCTCAACTCCACTATTCTGAGTGAGCTCACAAAAACTCTTTAGATGGCAGATGTGCACTCTTGCCCGCTTTGCGCTCCCTTCACTTACAAAAATCAAAGCTGCTTATATAACTTAAGCATTTTATGCATACAGATAGCCATAATACATATCCCATAGTTGTATAAAGTAAACCGTTCGCTTAAGCCTTGTTAGCTTATGTTAAGCAACTTCGTTCTCCGTTCTCCCCATATCCGTCTATCTCATCCGGTTTGTTCCATTTGTGTGTGTGTTTAACTTGTGTAAACAGTAAATAGTGTTTGTATGTTAATGAAGTGTGTAAAGTGTTAAAAAATTACTCTTTTGTGTACTGTACATATATATGCGTATGTATTTTGCAAATGTTTTTAATTTTGTATGTAAACGATTTTTTTGTTTTTAGATAAACGCTTGTAATTAAACATGAGTAAATTAATTTTTTTAATATATTTGTACTACAAATACAATCAACCTTAACATATTATACTTTTACTGAATATATTAATTTACGTACACATTACATTACCGTTTTCATACTGATAAGTAATACACAATAAGCTCAAATAGAAAACTCAACTCTACAAAAGCTCACTTATTTCTTGTAATTGTAATATGATATTTCCTATGGTTGGCCTATATACAAATAGACATTAACACTTTACAATAATGCATTCATAAACTTATAATGTAATAGAAATACTTGTACAGTAGAAATTAAATCAATTAAAAATATATATGTAGTAATGAACCAAGCAATGGATTATTATGTACAACTATATAAATGGTGATGGTTACTGCGGTTAGAATTTACAAATGCAATACTATAGCAAAAGCTATTTACTACTAATTACTTAAGTATACTACAGTTTATTATCTTGCTTTATGTAACTGCGTGTTTCATTATTAGTATTTAAGTATTTATTTATGTTTCTGCTTATTAAGATACTTGCTGAAGTTTGCATAAGTAGTTATTCATTCGTATATAGCGTAAACGCTCTGTCACTGTGTATATATTTATTATTTTCATACTCATACATGTCAATACTATTAATGACTATGTACTAATGTTAATGTTTAGTAGAGAAACAATCCTTTTGTTGGCTTTTGTTAAAATATAGAGTATTTAACCCATAAATTCATCAAACCGTTTGCCCACGTCATGTGGAATAGGAAGTGGATTTTGTAAAAGATCAATTCTTTCGTTGTAATAAGGAGGTAAGCTCAATCCCGTGTCGGTTAGAGGTGGTACTTCATACCACTCATTCATATCTCTCACTTGGGCATTACGAACAACTCTCAATTCTCCATCTACCTCTTGCAAAGCAATGTCCGTCATATTGTGAGAAAGCTTGTTCTCGCTGAAAAGATCATTTAGTATCTAGAAAAGAAGGGAAATTACAGGTAGTATTTCAGATTAGATTACTAGACTGTAATATAAGTGAACTTAAAACTATATCTTTCTTACATGCCACGAATTTTCTGAAAATCTGTTCCCAATAACATAGACAGCTTTGACATTTGTGTATCGTACAGCCAAGAGGAAGGGGTCAAGTCCACTTTCATCTATGTCATTATAGGCAACGTTGACTGTCACCAGGCTGCAAGAATGTGCCGCGTTCATCGCATCTGTGATAAGCCTATAGTAATTCGGAAAACATTATTTTTTTTTAAAGAATTCATAAAATTGCGAAGATAATAGTGTTTAAGACAATTTTTTATTTGCGTACTTTATTCCAGGATTTCTCAATTGATTATGATTCAGTAGCAAGTGTTTCAAATTGGTTGTTTTCTTTACGTATTCTGCAATTGGGCGAACACCTTCAGGCCCTATTTTATTAGAAGCCAAATCTAGCGTGACAAGGTTACAATTCATCATGATACCTTCCATTAAGGCCTGAGTACCGTCTTCTCCTAGTCCCCATTTTCGTAGATGCAATATCTTCACTGAAGAATTAGTCTACTCCGCAAAACAAGAATAGCACATTAAGAATCTAATTTAAACTTTACTACTAAAACCCATTAAACGCTACAAGTTCACAATACAGGATACGCCCACACACAAGGTAATCAAACTAAAACAAATCTTATTTCTTATTTCAATGGGCGAAAGAAGCGAACTTATACTACAAGAAGGAATCTACTATGAATAAAAGATTAGTTGGATGAATAATTACATTCACATTATAATGCATTATACAGATAATACAGTAATATACTAATTTACATGCAAAGAGGGTAGGTGAGTACGAAGAAAACTTTGAGAATACATACGGACTGAAATTGAAATTAAAATTTCCAACTTGCCTTAAGATAATCGGCCATTTTAGCTCCAATGATTTCTTCATTTCCTGCAAAAAGTGGTCGATTAAGAATAAGACGCGTGGGTCGAGAAATATATTGATACTTTTTGGGAGCCATGGGATCTTTATACTCCGCAGATTTGTCTTTAACCAAAGGTATTCCTAATACTGCGTCAGTTACATCCTGAAACACATCTTCCACCATTCTACGCCCCGCTTCGTGATATATTGCTTCCTCTCGGTGTATCCACTGTGTTAAGTCAAATCACATTAAAACTTGCCCATTAACAAAAATATCTAACCTACATACTTTACAGTACTTAATGTATTATTTGAGTGGTATAAGTCATCTATGCAGAAGTATACCAATTGTAAGATTGAATATATCTAAATACCTATTGTAAAACTTAATAATGGATTATAGACAGATAAAAGTACATGTAAAATAAGCTTATTTTTATGCAGAAAGTATAGAAAGCCTTACGGAAATTTTACTATCTTTGGAAAATTATAAACAGGCTTTTTTGCGATTTTTCCAAACTTAACCATTTAATTCTGTAAACATTATTTAAATTATGATAGGACCAAATGTACTGAATTCACAGTCATTTTCTCTAGAAAAATTTGCCCAAAAATGTATTGCTACATTAAGTAGCCCTTAAAACTTACAGCGATTTTCTCCGTAGCCGCTGCTGCCATTTTAGCACTTTCTTCAAAAATTCCATCCAGTGAAGGTAACACTTCCGTCTCGATATTTTCTTTCAAATCAAGATAAGGTTCTATATCCTCTTCAGTCTTGTCATGTAACTGGAACCCATAAGGATCACCAACTCCTATGATCCTGGCTGCTTCTTTAATAGTACCATCCAAAAAGCCGATACAGATAAGACGGAGTTGCTCTTCATCTACACTGGTTGTTGATTTGTTCACATTCCCCTGTTGGTCATGCTCACCACGTAAACGTCTCACTTCCCGGCAAGCCACACTACTCACCTCTCTCATTGTCTGCAAATACATTTATTAAGGGTAATAGTGTGGAGAATATTTAGGAAGTATAATAATTCAATAATTTAACCCCAAAACACGGTAAATAGGTTGAAAATAAGTGACAACATTATTTTAATCCACATTTTCTTAGTTAATTCACTCACTTTTCCAAGGAATGGGCTGTCCATTAATGCGGTGAAAGTAGAATGCGTGTCAACAAACAGTTGCTTGAGAAAAACTCTTAAGTCTGCAATACTAACTGAGCAATCCGACGGTACTTGTGGGAAAAGTATTTTCTCAACTTTCTCAACACCTTCTTCAATGATAGTGCAAACCATCTCTTCAGTGAACACATCGCCTGTACCACGACCATTTGAAACACGGTCAATCGTATCCAGAATTATCATTAGCATCAGTTGGCTAATATTGGTCGAGTCAGGTAGCCCCGTATGGGTGGCTGTGTTTAAAAACAATTAGCTTCATGAATTATTTCACTTTAAATAGTACAAATAATAAATAATAATAAACTGGATACTAACCACTATAAATGACCAGCGAAAGAAGAATCTCACAGCGCCCCACATAATACAGTCCATTTTGGTCAAATCTCACAGCGCCCCAATAAGTTGGGGCATTGTGAGAAAGTAAAATTTATTCTTGAATTGAAATCCGTTAACAAAATTCAAAAAGGGTAAACCGTTTAAGAGCTACAGAGTAGTTTGGCTTACAAGATGTACCCCTTGGGGTGGTTCGATTTGGACTATTTTCATTCCAGCTAGTCCTGTTATATCAATGGACATGCATGCCAAGTTTGATTGAAATCTGTTGTATACTTTAAACGTTATTTTGTATACGGACGGACGGACAGACGGACTGACATTACGAAAGCATATCAGCTTCGCTGGTAATAATAATGTTTGCTTATTTAATCTTAGAAAACTTACTTGTTATCGTCGCTGCTTCAAAAAATGTTTCAGCTGTGTATCTTACTGCAGCTTTCTGTGCCGCATTTTCATCTATAGCTCCCGAAACTTCTTCTTCATCATCGTGAAGAGCTGGTTTTCCAGATCGGTTCAAAAGAAAATCTATGTATAATGCATTCGTATGCTTGACTTGGTGTTCATGATCGGGATGAACAAAATCCAACTCAGTGTCATCGAAAGTTTCCAATAAATACAAACTACAGAAAATAATTATTTATCACAAAGTGAAAAACAATTGTGAAATTTTTTTCCCCGCCATTAATTTATAGTACTTGCCTAGGGGAAACAATTATAGGACGCTGATTTTCATCCAGAGGTTCCTCCCCTCTTTCCCTAGCGTTTTTAATACTCTGAAATTCTTCAACTACTTGTGCAACATCTATCATTTCTTTAGCAGCTTGCATTGCCACTTTAGATTCGTCATAATCTTCAATTTCCTGTTGAGGGATTTCATATTTTGCTTCGCGAATATTTCTTAGTTCAAAAAGTCCTTCCATTAAAGATGTCGAGAAATTTTTAATCAAATCACTCGATGGAACATCATGGTGATCCTTCATCAGGCTATGGTACATTTCTTCAACCATGTTTCCTGGTTCGTTGTTTTCAAAAATCTAAATTGGATTTGTAAAATTAGGTATTGCAACTTCTGCTAAGTAGCAGAAAATAGAAATTCTTCAAAAGTGGTGAAAAATGAAAACTTTATTCGTACTTGAGCGAGAAATCCGTCTTTTACTGCGTGAATAGCCGGAGCACTATCGTAGCCCATTTTACGTTGATGCAGAACAATGCTATCTTCTTTGTCTTTATTATAACCAGCTTTAGCTGACTGCAATTCACCTATTTTATAATTTGATTTAGAAAAGATCTTACTGTAACATACTTTCACCATACGAGAAAGTGGGGAAATGTGATACGGGCTTTCTCCCCTTACACGCATAGCTTCTGAAACAGAATCTCATACGCGGAGCAATTTTATCGACGAACATTTTACAAACCCAGAGGCAAAAATCATAAAATTAACGCACGAAAATAGTACAATACCTATATATCACATATAGTACATCACTGTACTGCTTATTAAACTGCTTTACGTTAAACTCATTATCCCATTACGTAACGAAATGAAATAAAATACTTTGTAAAATACAACACGACAGCGTCGTATGACTCCGTATGCGTCTTAACTTTACGCACACGCTCAGTTGGTGAAAGTTCTCTCTCTTAGTTATAATTAATAATTATATTAGTATTACTGATGTGCTTAAGTAGGCGTATGATTTAACTTACTTAGTGTAAACGGAAGATTTAGATTCACAAGACTCGGAGGGTAATCAACATCCAGATCCATTGCTTGCCAAGCAGTACATAGTTTCTGCAAAGCTTCCAAATTCAAGTCGCATTCACTTAAATCCAAATCAGTAGGGCATCGACCAGACAAAATTAAACAGAGCAATGCACCAACACCCTTCAATCAACATTTTAGTTATTTCATTCAAGATTTCTGCATTTGAAACTAGAAGAGATGCGTATCATATGTATGCACATAGGTAGAAAGCAGACACAAGTGGATATGATCATTTATATTTTAAATAAAATACAGTATACAGATAATAAGCAGGTTTTCTACATTTCTACAATGTGAAAGTTAATGAGAAAGCGCTTATATTAGCATAGTCATAAGTATAATTAAATTAACAATAAAGTAACCCATACAAATAACAATTAAGCCGAATTTCGATAAAGACAAAATGTATACAATTTCCCCAATTGTAAGTAGACGTGCATTTAAGATTTCATGTTATGTAATATGCAAGTATTTAGTAGAAATACCGTGGGACAAGTGTCTATACTACTAGCTCAACTTCGTCTAGAATTCAACTTAAAAATATAACAGGTAATATGTATTGAAATTAAAAACAGCAGGCTTTGTTTGCTGTGGCTTGATAGCTAATATCGGTAAATTCATTAAGCACAGTTCAAACTTTGACTTTTTTCCTATTTTAAGCAGAAATGTGTGACTAATTGAACAAAAATAATTCTTGGCCGAAGTATAGCAGTTTAAACAATGGTTTGAAATACTGGGACCATATGTTTATGCTTACACTAGTATACTAGTATACAATAGTAACAATTACTAAGTATGCATACAAACGAAAGAAAAACGAAACTTGGTACTTTTCCCATATCAATTCAACTCCACGCACAAGTGCATGAAGGAAACCCAGACGCTCTAATACTCTAACCATATTCTGTGTCGTTTTTGTATTAAATTTTCTTTGTTTTCCTTTAACAAAGCTAGGAGGCACAGAGTTCAGAGCTTAGATACAACAAAAGTACACAATATGATACATGAATGTATTATTACACAAAACGCATACATATAATAACTTCAAAACCCATTCTTTTGCAAAGATAGTGTCTAGTGTCTATCTACATCCTACCTACAGCTTAAGTATAGTAGTAACATAGTAAGTATCGATAGTTGTTTTTACGGGGAAAGTCTACGGGAAAAGCTAACTTGACTTGAGAGAATGAGTAAGCGACAGAGACACTCAGGGTTAAATACTGAATAACTCACAGAGAGGAGTCTTATTAAATCAAGTACTTGCGCTTGTCTGCCAACAGAACCCCACATATTTATTGTTTCATTTTGAATGACAGAGAGATACTAGACAAGTTGAGTGACTTCGTCTCGGCAGGAAGGAAGGAAGATTGAAAATGAATGGAAAAACAGAACAATTACTGAATTTCTTTACTTAACATGTTTTACAAACTAAAGACAAAGAAAAACTTCAGACAGACAGCACAGGCCGATAACGCTGAAGTAGTATTAGACTAAGCCTGTCGGCTACAACATACAGACATACATTAATAACCCTTACAGTGCCCACGCTTATATAACTTACTTAAGTCTGTAATGTATTTAAGTGTCTGCCCACGTGTAAATTTTTTATGCTATATGTTATGCTATTTCGCAAACGTTAATATAATGTAACTTTGTACAATTATGAACAATTCCTTACACTAGAAGATAATGTGCACTTAGCAAAGTCGTTCATTTGCCATTTTGTGTTAATGTTATATTAAATTATTAGTTGCCACATACCACATCATCCCCAATCTTCATTCCAGTAAGCTTCAGTTCGAACAACGGTGCTCTTCTTATTAGGAGTGTGACCAATTTCAAGAGACCTTTACTTGTTAGATTATTGTGTGTAAGATTTAGCCTTTCAATGTTTCCGTAGTCCTATTAAAGAATTCATTTTTAATCAATGTGTCGAAAAATGCAATACTGTAAGGTAATTAACGGATAATTATGTGTAAAAATATAGAAAAGATGATAAATTATGTCTCTGAATAAGTAAATAGCATATACTGACCACTAGAATTGCTCCTAAATAATCAGCTCCATTATCATCAATGTCATTATAAGCCAAATTAATGTAACTAATATTTCTACATTCTGGAATTGCTTCTCTGACTGGCATCAAATCTGAATTACACACTCTTCGCCTGTTGAAAAAGTATATCAAACATTATTTCCCTATTTGTAATGAAGGAAGGGCGAAGAGAATGGGAGAAAGTAGCAGGTTACCCAATATAACGAAATAAAACATTTCCAGGCAACTGTAATTCCGAGTCATTATGTCCTGGACTGCAAATGAAGAATTTTTTCATGGTTCTTTTAGTAAATACGAAATCAGCGGCTGCATCCCAAGGTTTCCTGCACTCCAGTTCTTTTTCTCTGGCAATCATCTCATTGAGCATTGGAAGATCCCAGTTTGAATTATCTGACTCACTGTCACAATAGCCATCTCCTTGTCCACACTTTTCCTCGTGAACATCCAAAGGGAACAAACTCACTTTTTCCTCCCCAATATCCGTCGTATCTCCAATTGCTTGTTGGTGATAATGAATTCTTGGAGATTCTTCCTCCCCCACATATTCCTGTAGAGACTCTTCGTACATATTATTTCCGTATTCATAGTCTGGCCATGGGTAGTAATCTACCCCTGCCCTTGGCATGTCGTCTGATGGATATAGCCAGCCATCCGCGTGATAATTACCTTCTTCATATTCCCCTGGAATTTCTGCAAAATTGGCGTATCCAGGATCAAAAACTTGCTCTGGAGGGATTGTGTACTCCAGTTCTTGGGTATCGTTATAGTGAAATGGTTCCGTGTCCTCGCCAAAACTTCTCCGGTCATCATCTGCTGATTTTTCACTTTCAAAACTTTTCCTTACATCGTAATCATCAGCATTTCCCACTTCAAAATTTAAAGGATCTCCTAAACTATTTCTTTCAGATTTAAATGATGTTCTTGATTTGACTCGTTCTAGATCTTGATCTTCGGTATCATCCCCCTCCACATCAGGATTAATTGGATTATCTTCTTCAGTAGGTTCAAATTTCAGAGATTTCTTAGCTTTCACCGATGCATTGTCTAATTCTCCAGCAGTAGCTCCTTCAGTTGGGTTTGGGGCTCCATGAGATTTCTTTCTGTCGCCTGACGGGCTTTCATCTTCTTTCACTTCTGTATTCGGATCCATTTTCTAGTTTCCCAGGATTCTGCACAAAATAATTAAAGTTGGATAAAATTCCACATTATTTTATATCTAGGCCAAAGCCAAGGCTTGCCCAGCAAGTGGAACTAACTTTTTAATAAATAAATAAATACATAATTGGTCATGCACAATGCATGCAAATTGCTGGAATTTTTAGATTATAGTATTGTAACTACTGATTGCTACAATTATATGCATGCAAAGCCAATTTTGCCTTACAATTAAATACGAAGGATGAATTATGCACGAGTGCTCTGGAAGAATTCGTTCCTAGTTCCTTGGAGGTTCAGATGATGCGTTGAAATAAAATGAAAAGTTTGCTTCAGTTACTACTACATTTGTATATGAACTTTGCATGCACACTTTTGGGGAAAGTTGTTCACAGGATTCTGACGCGTGTGAAGGGAAAGCGCTGTCTTACACACAAATCCTAACAATGTATTGCATTTCTATGTATTTGCTCTAAATGAGGATTCTTGATGATGCATTTCACTTGTCGTGTTTGTATTCTTTGTATATGTACATATTTTTACGTTATGTTTTAAGGAGACATCTCCTAGGGTTACATTCGTGCTAATCTCTGATTGTATTAGCCTTTATCTATGCCATAGACTACTTTTTTATAAGCTGTTGCGAATGCAAATGTCAGTCAGTGTGTCAGTTCATGCATTGTAGTGTGATATGTGTCACATGGTTATCAATAGCTTTATAATAATTTATTCTCCAGCAGATATTCCTATAATTCATACACTTTTATAAACGATATTCTCTTTGCATGAGAATAGAGCTTCATGTTACCATTTTCTTAGAAAATATTGAATGTAAGCCTTTGATGAAAGAAAGTTGTGTCCGTGTTTGCTTTCTCTGTTTTTCTATATAATTATATGCATATACTACTATACCTATACATCCATGTAGGTATGTGTGCATAAATACTGTCATATATATGTACGACGAACCTTTAGGTACAACAATCTAAAGATTCTTTCTTCATGATATCATATGTCAAAGGAGAAATGTAATATTTTATACTTTCTCTGCATGCAACCATTCTATTTTCTATGCGTATGTATAGAAAATACGGATTTCATTGCTACTGATTGTGTGTGCGTTTTCAAATCTCATTTGCAAAATAGTAGTTAATGTTATTACCTATACACGGCAGGTGAGGTGAGGGAGGTCATGTCATCCAATCATTCCTTCTCAACAATACTTACGATAAATAAAGTGAATGATAGATTGAATCTACTTTAAATTAAATATTCAAGTTGTTCTGGCCTGGATGGCAATATTTTATTTAAATATACTTTAAATGTTTTGTACAATTTACACTACGTATCATTAAGCTTCATTTTATCGTTTCTCCAGATATCCATATACTATCCTTAAAGTCCAGTGTGCAATGAAATTGATATCGTTAAAAATTGAATTACAATACTTCATTCGTAAGTGTATTTGAGTTTACATACAATATGCACACAGAGACACATATCATATTTGGTTACCCACAAAAATGCTATTTACTTTACTTACTAACTGATCGATCACATTTACTAGTAGTAGTGCATTCTATAAAATATACCTAAAGTATATCTTAGTAGATCTTTGAAACAGGTCGAAATCTTAACAAAGAAAGCGTAATAAGAGCGAGAACATGTTCCATGTGCATCATAGCATTTCTCTACAGTGACTCCACGAGTAGGCAGAGTAAAATAGTATGAAAGGGAAAAATAAGGCAAAACAGATGAGACACGCATTGCCTTCTTTTTACCTTGGGTATTTTTCTCCTTGGCAATATTTTCCCCTTGGACCTTTCCCCTTGGATCTTTTCCCCTCGGAACAATAACCGTCACTATAACGTGAGTACCGGGCGACTTCATCACCCTGGAGGCCTAACCTAACCTAATTATAAAGAACAAGATAACTATAATTAAACCCAGGGTGGGCAGGGGTGGGCAAAATGCATGGGGGTTGGCCGCAATGTATTGAGGCGGCGACATTTTGAAATTCTATTGGCAGCTAACGCTGAAAAATTCAGTTTACTTTCTTGTACTTAGGCGAAAATGTTCAAGGGGAAAAGATCCAAAAAAAAAGATTCAAGGGGAAAAGATCCAAAAGAAAAAGATTCAAGGGGAAAAGATCCCCAGGTAAAAAGAAGTACTACGGCCTAACCCAATGTACACATAATATAATACTCTACTTACAGAAGAAGGTGTGGATTAGTAATGAATTCACTAATGAAATTAATTTGATTAATTTTTAAACTACAACTACGTATGTAATGCAGATGCCTACACAACACCTACCCACCTACTATTCCATCTTTTGTATTCAACCAAATGTCTCAGACGCAAAACACAACGGAAGAATAATGAAAATTTTGAATAGAGGACTTTTAGACGGATTAAGTATTACAAAGGATATTCAGTATCTACATTTTAGTCTTATTACATATATCTGTGCATGCGAATGTACATTTACTTTTCATTGTACAAAAATATCTAAGTGTAAATACGGAATTCTAAATGTATACATATACAATATGTTGTACACTTGTGGTACATATATAAGTAATACTATACAGATTTAGATGACTAAAGTAAAACGCAGTATGGTTGACAACGAAAATTAATAACTCCCTAGAACTATAGGATTCATCTCGCTTGACTCATTGCGTCAAATTTAAATTACATTTGGTTGCGTTACTATTGCTTCACAGTAGAAGAGAAAGTAGAATCTTCATCATATCGGGCCAGAAACCTTATTACTGTATTCATGTTGTGTTACAAGCGTCAAACCTTAAGAGAATGATGGTAGATTACTTAGGCATTCTTAAATTCTCTAATTCTAGTATTATATTCACATAAAGGTATTCAAACAGGTTGTAGTGTATTGTATTTCAAATGGGGGCTAGTTTAACCCACGTAAATTGATGCAATATGCATACATATATTTGTACAGATGTATTTATTATTAAATATACGCAAGATAAGATATTTAGGCCATTGTACACATATAAAATGAGATTGGTCGTTGTGGGAAGGTGTATACACTTTACAATACACATACATAGTATAGTTAATGACATCACAAAATCACAATGCTATGTAGTATGCCCTGGAAAAATAAATAATGCTCCAGTATTGTTCATTTCAGATATGATATGATTACAAAAAATGAATGCCTAGTAGCTTCTTGGCTAACAAAGCTTCTGCAATTATATAATTTCGCTGAAATGGTGCCTTTGGTTTGCGTAAGTAAGAAAAATGGGGAATACAGTTTACTAATATCACCGGAGGGATTGGACACAACGTCATGTCACTGGGAAACTTGCAATTAGCATGAATATCTGTGTCGTGTCTGATGGTGTAGTGTGGCGTAATAAATGTAATGCATGTTTTCTCTGCTGCTTTCTTTTTTAGCTTACTTACCTTTTAAGTGATTAATCTGCCCTGTATTTCTATTTCAGTATGTACATGCGGAAAATGTTTTTATATACGTAGAGGTGTGTTTTGCGGAAAGTAATTAGTTTTTTAAGCTCGCTTCCACAAATATTGAACAAGACAAGACGAAAAGGGCAGTTGACTAAGGGAGGTCGGGCGAAGGCGAAAGATGAGATAAGATAGGATGATGAAATTAAAGAAATACAAGGAATAACCAAATCAAATCACACTCACATAAATCCACGGGTGATCACACAGAAAATCCACTATAAAAACAAACCGAAATCCCTTTCTTTTGTCTTAGTTAGGAATTGTCCTACAAAAGAATTTCTACGCAAGGACTTTCCCAATATTGAAAAATTTCTGTGATTTTTATTGTGAAAATTGTATTTACAAATTTTCCAGATCATACACACTTACATAGAGATAAACTGGAATTTACTGCGGCATATAAAGAAGGCAGATTATAAAATTTCAGACTAAAAAATTTCCAAGTTACAATATCTAAACTAGTATCTAAGCACTTCATCAAAAAAGTTTTCTGGAATTTTTATCCTGGAGAAAGAAAAATAAATATCTTACGAATATTCTTCCCAAACACATTCTTGCAAGTGATACAATTATCTAGTTTGCAAATTATTCATCCCAGACCAGTCAAATCAGTGCAGTACGTATTTCAAGAAAATCTACGTACAACTTAATATCTTTCAAATTACAACCTATTTATTTAATTTGATTTTGCAATGAAAACTCAAAGACTGTGCGAGTCCTCTTCATACAAAAACTTTTCGATAAGAAAGCCATTGAAAGCAACAGTGATTTGGCTCTTGGTGTTCGTATTTCTTGTGAATCCACATATTTCATCCTCAGAACAAATAGGAGGTAACTACGGAAGCATTATCAACCCTTATTGGCAATTTGTACCACCAGCACCCCCTAATCACATTAACTCCCTGAGCGAAAGTCATCTCAACAAATACAACAGAGGGAATGTAAACGGATTCAGATCACAGCACTTCACCGGCCAAAACAATCGCATTGAACCCGTTCTCTCATTTCTTGCACAAATGGTCAGTAAATCATTATTATCCAAATACAAATATCTGTTGAAATTGGAACAATTGCTAGTTTCGTTTACAATATATTTCATATAAAGCACAGCGAGCGCTGGGTGTCAAAAAATAGAAAGTAAAAAGGGAAAGCATTAAATGATATTTATATGTAATAAGTGAAAGCACTTGATTCCATGCTTACATACAGCCAAGGTGCATTAAATCGCCACACTTTTATCCCCTTGGATTGTTTTAAACAAATAATTTGATGCACCTTGCTTACAACATTAATTACATACATATAATTACATACTTAACCATACATAATCATTTAAAAAACCCACAAGTACATGTATAACAGTATAATCTATAACCATAATGTTATTTAGATGTCTATGCGTCCCTAATTTTATAATCTTCATGAAAATAATAAGTAGGGAAGACAGTAGATTCATAAGTACTACAAGAATACTTATGAATCTATTTTCTAGGAAAACAAATCGGTAAATTGGCAAAAAAAACAGAAACCTAACTTGAAAGTCTACAGGTGATTTTAAGTGCCAAGCTTGTTATGTACGTTTGCCATGACCATTTCTGTTCTGCACTTACTTAATTATGATTTGTAATTATTAATTAGGATATGATTACAAATACTTAGAAATCCACAACTTTAATCTACAACTCAATCCAATTACAAAAAGATATGACGCACTGCGTTCACTTTCAGCTTTGTATTTGTACATACACGTTTATAGCTGACATTGGGAATAGAGTATTTATACATTATCCTTAAGTATCCTTAATTAAATGAGTCTAGACGAAGTGTGAGGCTTGCGGAAAGATTGACTTACAGTAAAAACTAAAATAATTATTATTTTCTCCTATGCCTACCTAATGAAGTAAAGTTTGGTAGATTTATTTTAAATATATCCGATTGGGCATCTCCTGTATACATAATATATATATATTATATAGGGAGCAGATGGAAGAGGAGGCCAAACAAGGATCCCTAAGGAGTACCTGGAATTCCTGTTACTTAACTCGAATGCTAATCTGGCGAGCCAGGGCAACAATCCGGGTGCTAATCCAGCTAAATTATTCAATCATCCAAATGAAGTTTCGGAGCAGCTTTCCCCAACGGACGGTGAGCTAGTGGAGAGTCAACCTGATCCTTATGAGCTATCTTCCCAAAATCATCTTGGTAGCCCTACGAAGAGAAATTCTCCTAATGGATGTAAGTCTATCTAAAATAGATACCTTATCTATTATTCAAGTACCAAGGTATTATGTATGATATACAGGAAGTACTAAGTACGTGACCAAAATAAGTATCTAAGTTTTAATTAACCTACTATAAACTAATTAATTAATTAAGTACACTTTTAGCAAGAACGTTATTATGGAAGGCGAAAATGATATACTTACTTATTAATTAGTAGCTTACCACTCACCTTAGCTTACTAACTTATTACACTTGACTTTAGCGAAACCTACTTACATACCTATTCATTCTATGTATCACCGCCGCCAGTAGAGTGGCACTGGATTTATTTTTGCAATTAAAAGCTTCTACAAATTTTGGAATACGCTTTTGGTAGAAAGCTTTCATAACTTCTGCCTTCGGTTATTAAATTAACTTTTATTATTGACTCCTATGCAAAAAATGCATAAAAATCGGCATTGCCATAAAACATTTTTATGTGCATGCAAATGCAACTACATGGCAATTTATTATTGCCTATGAATTGGAATGCTGGAATCTGGAAATTATTTTTGAAATTGGAACGAATTTTGTTTCAATTTTCATTGTTTTATTATCGGTGTCTGTAAATGTGTAAAAACGTGTTCCTTCTTCGAATGTATTTACGATTCATGTTTATTTGTTGTATCCCTTATCAATTTACTATTCTCAGTTTTCTCATTCACAAACGAAAAGGAATGGAGTTACAGTTACAATATGTAAGATTTGTCGCAGTAAATAAATAGGTTTCGTGTGGGCACACTAAAGCAAAAGATATTTGTATACCGAAATATCTATATAATGATAGTTGACTTCTGTTTATACTTTTGCATCTTTTATGGAAACTCGTTATATTTTTTCGGTAGGTAGAACATTTTTTTTAGAAACGATCAAAGCGTGTAGTCAACCATTGATATTGTAGTATAATACAAAGAAGTCGTGAAAAAGACGGATAGCATTCTGTGACGAAAATACGTTCACTTTGTATTGTATTGAAGTGTAGTCGAAGTCGAAGTACTTATCTAGGAAAATATTTGATAGAGGAAATCCGTAAAGTGTGTCGTAATGTGATAACCATAACAGAGAATTTCATTCTTATTTTGCCCTTCATCCTTCTGCTCTATACGATAGGACTTAGGAAGACGAGTCTTATCTACCTACATTGTGTGGGGAGATATTACACTAAAAGACTTCAAGAACAAAATTCAAAAATGCTCTATACTGTAGTATGTGTAACATTTATACTATACAATTACTTTATATAAGTAGTAGAGACAGAGACGGTGCCTTATCTGCACCTAAATAGTTTCATAACGTAAATCAGGTTCTTTTATTTGTAATTCTTATAAATCGTTACCATCAATATAAGTAGAAAGATTAATATAATAAATATTTACAAGTAAATAACAAAGCAGATTAAGCTATTTGTCAACTATTCACTATTGAATGTGTCTAAGATTATCCGAAGATGTATGTATTATTATTATTGGTGCATCAAAATGATTTGCATTGTACACTATATCATATTTTCCTTAATATTTAACTCTGTGTGTTAAAATGACTTCCCTCTGTTGGTTTTGCGTAGATATTATGTGTCCCTTCAAGATATGCCACAGTCAAATGGGAGTTTCCTGGAAGCGATTTTTGAACCCAACAACTGGAAGTAGAGAAGCTCACTTGACTCCATGAATATTAAACAGATCTCCTCCATTCTTCTCCATTTCGTCTTGTCGTCAACTCAATCCGTTTAGCAATACCATTCAGATAACGGGAGCTGGTGTTGAATTGGCGTTTTCTTTACCATTACTATAACTAAAGCTACAACGGCTCAGCAGAATATACATATTGTGTGGTATTGTGTCATAATAGCATAAGATACACATTTCTTAAACACTAAAAGAAATATTTCTCTTACAGATCCACTCTTACAGATATTGTAGAGAGTACAATATCATATCTATTTATTTGCATCCTTTGACAAACTTTAAAGAAAAGAAAACGTAGCTTCCAAGAACCTTGTAACTATCCCTAGTCAGTTTATTTATATTTACTATATATGACTCATTATAGTGAACTTCTTCTGTACACTGTACACTATTATTGTTAAAAATATCACAGAAATGCTTCAGACAGCTATATTGTATTTTATGCACATCTTTGTTACAGTATAGAATTATACGCATCCCTTTTTAAATACCTACATACAGCTGTACACGTATTTTGTTTGAATTCTTGGATAATTGAGTTATTTAACTAACATACAATAGTGCATAGAGCAATGTCGGTATGCTTTCAGATTATAGTTTATAGTTCAAAAGGAGTTGCTTACAATTACTGTATATTGTGAAGCTTTATGTTTTAGTAATACAGTGGTACTGGTAATGGTGTGAAAAGATGAGAATTTGGCCTTCACAAAATAATATAACAAAGGGAAGAAGATGTGAAAACAAGATTGAAGTTCACAACTGAGAATACATAGAAGATAGGGATAGAATGACACCAAAGCATTAATTTACTCTTCCAGTGTCCCATTTCTGCTGGGACGCTTGTTATTCTAAGTAACGGAATAAACTTAATTTGTAAATACCTACTACTATGTGGTAGGTATTAAATTTTTGTTGGGATTTGCATGCGGTTGGTTCATGATAGCTTTGCTGCACAGAACTATGCTCGGGAGTCATAAGTCCTACTGTTTTGTAATATAAACCGAAATGATTCAGTTTCCTGATACCGGTATGTACCTATATGAAGTTTAGTATTTCATCAACACCAGGGCCAGGCCACGCATTCTCATCTCTAATATCTCACTCAACACTCAACTTGAATTCCCGATCAGCTATAAGCGAGCCCGAAAAACGATCGCTGTATTGTTTTCAGATGCAATTTAAATAACATTTTCACTGGACCAGTTGCACAAGGGAAATGGAGATAATGCAATACACGTCGAGAATTATATTCAGTTATGCACCTAATTGGATCGTCTGTAAGCAAAATCTTATTGCAATCTCCATTAGCAAATAAACGCTAACAACGGATTTTAAACAAGTTTTGAATATTAATTTTTTATGAATATTTTACATACTATACTAATTATATTGCCCTTGTTACTTCCTTCATACATATTTTAATTAACAACAGTATTTTACCAAACTCTATACGATTGTCTATGCCATAGTATTAACTATAATATACTTCCCTCTCATCAGCAATTACTAATTGCTTTCGTATACTGTGTTGTGGTCATTTACAAAGGTTTCCTAGACTAAGAGGATGTATTAAGTTGTTCATCGTTAGTAAACTCCACAGACATGGACACACGTTTTAACTATAAGGTTAATTCTGTGAATGTTTCCAAACAGATTTTTATTGGTTGATAATTAATTGTAATACATTAATACTACAAAGGTTTCACACTACATTGAACAAACCTTTATTGAACTAACAGCAAAAGTATGCGTAGTAAATATATGGGATTCTGATTCTACTATTGTAAGTCAGATGTACTTTACTTAAATATAATTAGTCTATAGATACGGTATACGTCATAGTTTGGTCTAGATACCTATAAATGTAATTGCTAATTTGCATGGAGCAAACTTCGTAGCACTTTTAATATTTAATCATTATAGGTTATGAGATGAATAGATTATCTTAAGAAAATTACAAAACTAAAATCTTATGAAGGAGAGAAAGATTTATAGAATTGCATATTATCGATAAAATAAATCTAAAAGTAGTCGGTTTGTAGTGATTTGTGTGCATTGTGTTGTTGAAGCCATTAATGGAGCTTCAACCGCTGTTGAAGCCTATCTACACATAGGTAGCAATTTAAATGTTAATTGTTAAATGCAATGAACTGTGAGCTAAGAATTTGATAGACTTAGTGATGTAGATAATTAGTAGCTTCCTAATACATATTTAAAAAGATATCGATATTGTTTAGACGTAGGGGGACTTTCACCGTATAAGTGAATGTAAAGTGCAAATCAAATACAAAAATGATGTGAGATTGCATTGTACTAATTAAAAATGTGTTTCGGCCAGTATGTAATGTACATATGCTTCAAATTTCAATTTAGTGATAGCGGTGGTACTGTCAATATATAGTAAAGTAAAGGTGATCTGTAATATAAGCCTCCCTCGTTCGTAATTGTTGCGAACTTCTAGTAAATATACACTATAGTAAACAATTAATTTGTTAATGTAATTTCATAATTTTAAATATTTTATTTATTCCCATTACATTATGAATTATGATATTGGTTAGATTCATTCTCTGATTTTGTGTAGTGTAATATTTCATCTCTGTTACAATCAAAGGAATGAAAAATAAATCCAAATATACATTATTGTTGCAATCAAATGATGTTTCTTTGCAAATAACAGTAATTTTACCAGGTTAAGGAGTGTAGTTACTGACGAACAAGTTGGTAAGTTGTCATCATCCTGTACATTACGTTCACAAGCATTATGCGTACAAAGGTGTATAGAATATCTGCAAATCACTTATATATGTAGTGTACTGACTGCATGAAAAATGGAGAAGGACAAAACCTCTGGCATATAGTATTACCATCTTCCAACAAAATGAAATATTTAGCCAACTAGATTAAAATAAACCTTCGGTAGTGCTAAAAATGTCAAATGCTTAACAATCATGTTGACCTGTATGGTTAGCCTAACATTAACAGATATAATATTATCTCAGGGTGATATAAGAATGGCAAACGCGTATTGACACTTAAGATAATGTCACGTCATATCAGTACGTAGATGTGAAAATGTGAATGTACTGTACCTTATATGGAAAATGGACGCAAAGAGATTAAAAGCAATTTACCTAAGCAAACATTTACTTAAGAAGAGGAAGGGGAGATGGGTGTCTAGTGTATATGTGGTGCGTGCGTGGATGCAGGATAAGTAGAGTAAGTTTGCATAGGTATACTATATGAAACTTAACACAATAGAAATGAAGGTAGATACTGTATTTCAACATGTCATATCAATGTTCTACTTTCTAATGCTTTCTCCTATTACGAAATCCTATTAAATTTTTTAACAATTCCATTCGACCCAACCCTTTGGATGGCGTTCATAATTTTGAAGTGACTGTGCTGTATTACATTACTTTTCAACATACCATTTTAATTCATTCAAGGGCCAAAGGCTTTCGAAGGTGACTACAGTAAAAAACGCAAACAATTAGGAAGTACTTAATAAATTGCCATATGTTAAAATTCTCACCTTTAAAATAGTAGATATGGACAGGGACATGACGGAAATAGAATACAGACATTGTTAGTTCTAATAAACCGAACCAATCGAGTGTCCCTGTGTACCGCCAGACGGATTTTCCCCTTTGCCCCATGTATGGGGTAAATTGACATTCATATTTGAATTCCTTACATCAACACCTTTAAAACGATATGACACTTGCCATATGTTTCTATTTAAAAAATAAG